>APFE031265406.1:158757-215165 GCA_000404065.3 Pinus taeda
CTGATGTTGTACTAGGAGTCCAATGGCTACAATCCTTGGGTACAATAGCTTTTAATTTTCAAGAACTTTTCATGAAATTTTTTGTGGAAGGAAAGGAAGTTGAACTAAGGGGTATTGCAGGGAAACCGGGAAAGATAATAAGCTCTAACGGTATGACAAAGCTTCTAAAAAAGGAACAAAGAGGTCCCTATAATACTAGTGATTACCCCATTACTATTGTAGTTGTATCCCTTATTAATATTGTTGTACCCCTATTGTCTCCATATTGTTATTACTGTGCCCCATAGAATCTCTCTATTGTTATTTTTGTGGCTTTATATTATTATTGTTTGGTCGACTGAGTTATATTGTGACTTCTTAGACTCCTATATATAGAAAGGAGGTTTTGTCATTTGAATCATCCAAGAATTGTTCATTTATGTAATTTAAAGGAGGTTGCCCCCTCGAAGAGGCTGAATTATAAGGCGTTGATCTATCTTTTCTATTTTTTTCTTGAGCTGGGTTCATAACAAATGGTCACAAAAAAATGACCCTCCATGCTCTTTAAATATATATCATGGACCAATCAGGTGTTAAGCCACGGATCAAGTATCGATAATACCGAGGAGAGAATTAACCATCAGATCACTTCATGTCTAAAACATATCGTGAACGTCAGATTGTAAGTTACAAAAAGTACATACTAAAGAAACACACTTTACCTAACTATACACTAGACCAAGTTATACTTCATTATTTCCTATGTGCCAGAATATCCTAACATTATATACTTTACATCTAAAAGTAACCTCTCTGTCTTCCCTTTTGCTCTCGTCTCGCCCTCACTTTCTCTCATTCTCTCTCTCAAGTCCTCTTTCCCTTCCTCTCTCTCCCTTTCTATCCCACCTACCTATGCCCCCCTACCTCCAATCTCTCTCTCTCCTCCTATCCTCTCTCCCTCATTCTCTCTCCATCTCTCCCTTGTCACTCCCTCTCTCACTCCACCTTTATATCTCTATGTCTTTGTTCTCCCCCCCCTCTCTCTCTTTCAACTCCATCTCTCTCTCCCCCCCTCTCTCTCCTTCTCTCTCTGGAATATCTACGAAATATTTTTAGTATTGGTGAAGATAGAAGGTTTAAATATATCTCAAAAGTAATTATAACCTTTTTCCTTTTAGATTTAATTAAAAAAATCTTATAAAAATAAATTATTTTGAGTGTGAAATGAGTTGTGGTTTTTGGGCATTCGGATAAGCCATGGTATTTTAACAAAGTCGATTTACAAGCTAATAATAACCATAGTAAAGTGGGGGTGAATATCCATAGTTAAAATCTTGTTATATTGTAAGTGGATATCCATGGTTAAAAATCTTGTTATATTATAATTTTATCTTAAGTATTAAGTTTTTATGTGCTTATTAATTAAATTTAAATATTAGTTTTGGACATCTCTTATTGATAAGTCATGGTAGACCTATGGTATTATAAAAAAGCCTATTTACAAGTTAATAATATCCACGGTCAAATGAGGGTGAATATGTATGGTTAAAAATCTTGCTATATTGTAAAATATAGTTACATTATATATTTTGCATTATATTTTACATTATACGTTTTGCATTTTAGCTTTTACATTACATTTTACATTTATATATGTTTTAATTTGAATATGAAACCAAAATTTAAATATTGTTAGGAAATCATTATTTTAATTTATATCGATTTTACATTATATATTTTGCATTATAAGTTTTGCATTTTCCTTTTACATATTACCTTTTACATTTATATATGTTTTAATTTGAATATGAAACCGAAACTTTTTTAGGGAAAATTTAAGAATGGAAATTTATCTCAAAATTTAGAAACCTTAGCAAATCTTACTAGTGCTTAATATGCAAATAATAAAATATTTTGTGATATCTTTGTAAAAATATTCAAATTTACAATGATTTTCTATTTGCTTTATATAAAATTGTGTTGATATTTAAATGAAAATAATATTATACTATAAAATTTGGGTGAATTATTTTTAGAAAAAACAAAAATTAGTGAATCTTTTTTTCTAGAAAAAGCATGGAAAATTAGCCCACCTACAAATATTAGCCCCTAAAATTTTCTTTGCTTTTTTACATACTTATCATTTTAGATTTAATTAAAAAAATCTTATAAAATTAAATTATTTTGATTGTGAAATTGTGGGTTTTGGGCATCTGTTGTTGATAAGTCATGGTATTATAACAAAGTAGATTTACAAGTTAATGATATCCATAGTAAAGTGGGGGTGAATATCCATAGTTAAAAATCTTGTTATATTGTAAGTGAATATCCATGGTTAAAAATCTTGTTATGTTATAATTTTATTGTAAGTGTTAAGGTTTTATGTGCTTATTAATTAAATTTAAATATTATTTTGGACATCTCTTATTATGAGTCATGGTATTGGACTATGGTATTATAAAAAAACCTTTTACAAGTGAATAATATACACAGTGAAATGGTGGTGAATATGTATGGTTAAAAATCTTGCTATATTGTAAGTATTAAGTTTTTATGTGCTTATTAATTAAATTTAAATATAGTTACGAAATCATTATTTTAATTTATATCGTTTTTACATTATATATTTTGCATTATAGCTTTTATATTACATTTTACATTTATATATGTTTTAATTTGAATATGAACCAAAACTTTTTTCAGGAAAATTTAAGAATGGAAATTTATCTCAAAATTTAGAAACCTTAGCTAATCTTATTGGTCATTAATATGCAAACTATAGAATATTGTGTGATATCTTAGTAAAAGTATTCAAATTTATAATGATTTTCTATGTGCTCTATATAAAATTTTGATGATATTTAAATAAAAATAATTTTATAATATAAAATTCGGGTGAATTTATTTTTAGAAAAAAGAAAAATTAGCGAATCTATTTTTGGAAAAAACATGGCAAAATAGCACACCTACGAATATTAGCCCTTAAAATTTTCCTTGCCTTTTTCATATATATATGTTTTTGACATTTAATAAATGTTGACAAACTTACTTACATTATAGTACTTATTTATATTATACACATCTCCCTTATACTAGATTGTAAAGCGTCTCGGTGCAATGCAATTATTAGGTGTATGGTAGAGATTTAATCTCCATGGAATATTCTTAGAGGTATTCACAAATCTAAGGTTAATATTTATCTCAAAAGTAGCTATGTCCTCTTTGACCTTTTAATTAATTTGATTAATTAAAAAATGATCATATGAACAAGTGTTATATTAAAAAAGTTATGCTTTTTTGAGCATGTTGTATTGATAAGCCATGGTATTGACCTATGGTATTCTAACAAATCCTATTTACAATTTAATAATCTTCACGATAAAGTGGTGGCGACTCTACGTTGTTAATAATCTCGTTAAATGTTTTTTTAATTTATACATGTTTAACTTATATATTAATTCCCTTTATCGCCACATAGATCCATCTTAACTCATAATCTGCCAAGTGCCCAGATGGATCAAATCTCTCAAGATGCAAATCTCTTTTTGAGTGCAAAAAAATCTTTGCACTAGCACCATAGATCCATCTTATCTCTAAATCTACCAAGAGCTGAGAGGAATCAAATCTCTCAACGTGCAGACATTTCCTCAAATTTTGCACACAATAAGAAGTTTGTATCTTCAGAGATGTGATCCCTCTCGGCCCTTGCTAAATCTAAAGTTAAGATGGATCTATGGTTTGAGGTTAAATCCCTACCATCTACATAATAATTATTGGTAATTTTGACTAGATGTGCTATACAACCCAATATAGCAGTGATGTTGTAAAATGTTATGTAATGCTATATTAACTTGGTCAAATTATTTAAAACACAATTACAATAAAAACTAATATTAAAACACAATAATTAATACCTGTTATAATTAGATGTTGGATCAATATGTATACAAATTTGATATGCATACATTTAATAGTTACAAATCAATGATTTCAATATTGAAAATTATGATACATCTTGATATCTGATTTACATACTTGCCATCCTACCATTGATTATTGTCATTATACTAGTCCACATATTATACTTTATCTATGTCCAAAATATTAGGGTGGTTTGGGTAAATTTGACTCCATCAAGTTATAGGTGGTTTTCAAGCTCTAGGTTTGATGAGAACCCATGGCTTTTTGCATGGTGTTCATGTGGAATATAACTTGTTTAAAGGCAAAAAGACTCCAGGTAAATTTGTCCCAGTGACGAGTGGAATCCCAACAATGATGCCTCTAGACACCACAACTTCTCTTGGTGTTTCGTGATCCTAACACAAAATGGGTAAATTAACAATGTCATCTCCATTCTTAAACCCCTTAAAGCTTGACATGTCCCGGAGCTCATCCGAAGGTAGCAAAATTTGGCGTGGCTGTGTAATGGAGCTCATCTGAAGGTGGCTGGATTAAGTGTGGTTGTGTAATATTCAATCTAGAATTATAAAATAATATTAGTGAAATAAAGATGTGAAAAATCAATTGGAGTGTGTGTACACAAATTTTGCCAGCTTACCCGTAGGTTCACTTGATAAACAGAGTTTAAGGATACCCTTGAGATTCTACTTATAAGTAACAAAAAAAAAAACTTATTTACTTAAACTAGCCTAGTTCCATCTTAATTTTGGATTTATCAAGTCCCAAAAGGGATAAAATCTCTCGAGGTGCAAACCTTTCTTCAAGTTTTGCACTCAAAAAAGAGGTTTTCACCTCGAGAGATTTGATCCTTCTCAACGCTTGATAGATCTAGTGTTGAGATGGATCTAGGGTGGTTAAATTAAAATTTTGGAAACATAGATCCATTTAACTTTGTATCTACCAAACGCTAAGAGGAATCAAATCTCCCAAGATGCAAACCTTTTTTTAAGAGCAAAACTTGAGGAAATATTTGCACCTAAAGAGATTTGATTCCTCTTGGCTCTTGGTAGATCTAGAGTTAAGATGGATTTATGGTGGTTTTGAGTAAAACACTAATAAAATGCTTTAACTATAATTTTTTTTTTAATATATACATAGTTGACTTTTGAATTTTTTATTTATGGTTCACATTCTCCACATTAAAATGTTAATACATGTCCCCTCGTATTCACAAGTAGAAAACTCTCTTTTTATATTTTAAATGCTATCTATCTATCTATTCTTTTTTTCCAAAGAATTTATCTATCTATCTGCACACACATTTAATCACTTTTGTTATTAATATTTTTTAAAATGTTACATGTCAACTTCACATTAAACATTAAAGGAATTACAAATCTCCCTCATATATTGAATTAGAAAAAATGTTTTAAAGGAATAAGATCTCTCTCTCTCTCTCTCTCTGTCTCTCTCTCTCTCTCTCTCTCTCTCTCTCTCTCTCTCTATATATATATATATATATTAAATGTGACAATATTCATGGGTACGAAGCCAACACTTAATTCAAATAAGTGAAGGGAACTTTACTTGAATGGTTCATGAGGCACAATACTTGTTAAGGTTTTGCAAATGGGGTAGCAAGCTAAGTGGGCTTGATTGTTAGGAAAACTCCATAGTTAAGCACACTTGAGCTAGAGGCGATCTAGGATGGGTGACCTCCCGGGAAGTCCTTGTTACCGGGTGCAAGCCCCGAAAGTGATGATTGACGCTATGTGATTCATTTCACTAGTTTCAATCCCAATTTTTCATCCCTGTGAGCATCACCCGATGCAATGAGTGTTAAGTGTAAGTGGACTATTCAAAAATCATGAGAAATTCACTAGTTTCAATCCCAATTTTTCACCCCTGTGAGCATCACCCGATGCAATGAGTGCTAAGTGTAAGTGGACAATTCAAAAATCTTGAGAAATTAGTCAGTTACAACTACCTTTCATGGAAATGGTCATAGATGAATGACTTACTTAACGCAGTTGAATCCCAAAATGATATCTAAAATAATACTTCTCATTATCATGTCACTAATAAGTATTTGAACTTAGGTGGTGAAGATGTCACTAATAAGTATTTGAACTTAGGCGGTGAAGATGTCACTAATAAGCATTTGAACTTAGATGGTGAAGATAACAACCATTCTGCCCAACCACTCAAAATAACCCTAATCAACTATATATAAATATTGAAATATTTTATTTATATCTAATACTAATTTTTTGTTATTAATATGTTTTAATATGTTTTTGTTTTATCCCTAAGGTATAGACCAATTAGTTTAGGGCATCCAAGCCTACTAAACTTCACATAATCTTGGTGATATTCTAACATAACACAGTTAATAATAATAAAATTAAATTTTTGTTGTTATTGATATTTTAACTTCAATCATGTAAGATATATTAAATTCTAAAATAGAATTGACACCTATTAACATTTATCTATTTAATTTATATATTTTAATATCTACCTCGGTCAACAACATTTTTATATAAAAACTACCTTCAAATAATATAAAATTTTAATGTATCTGAGCCCTCTTTGGGCAATATCTAATTTATGAAAGCCTTTGGTGATAGGGATGTTCACAAAGTACTTATCTGGCCTCCCATCATTAGGATCTTTCCTTCTGTTATTCTAATGTAGATTAATCGACAACTAGAAATTCACAGATATTGATAAATGAAAACATATGTACAGACAGTGCATTCATACAGACGGTTTTGTTGTCAGGTGTATCTTTTGGTTCTTAGAGGATGAAAAGCTCCACTAATATTTAAAATTGGCAACCCAAAACTTCACTTATATTTGAATTCGGGAAAATCAAATTCTGATAAATCCGTGAAGTTCAGGGTAACATCTACACTGGAGGACGGCTCTCACTTAACGCAGAGATTGATCAGAAAAGTGACGAAGCATGGCAGAAAACAGCAACCAAACTGTTGGTACAATTACAACACGGGTGCTTTTCTGTGGTCTCACCTTCCCTTCTAGCGTTGAATACACCAAACAATATTTACTTCCTTATCCCTTCATCCAGGTATCTCGATATTCATTCAGTGGTGCTCGTGTTAGTTTCATTTCATCGAATCGTAATATTACTGGTATATGGTGACTGTTATTCCATTGGGAATTTAACGAGTCATCTTTTGCTTGCATTGAAACCAATAACTAGATTAGGCACAGCCATCACCAGCTAGGCAAATGGATCTCACAATTGTAACTTCTAGTCTGCCGAAGGCATTCAGGTCTATGTTTGTCGTTTTCAGAGTTAGTGCGATTTGAACCCTTAACTACCTTTTGCCCAGTGCCATGGCCTAATGGCGAAACAAGAAAGCAGAAATTGAATGATGTAACCTGCATCTTCACCTCATTTCTTTTCTGCAACAGCATATTGTTCGTGTTCAGGTTTTTTTCTTGTTCCTGTACAAGTACATTCCCATAAGTAATGCTATTATGATATGCTTTAGTTCACTTCACGCTTAAGGTATTATTGTGAAGGACCAAAATCTGTTCAACTATATTGACCCAGCTTTCAACTACTTCTACTTAACAGTCCACCCACCGCAATTTTGTTCGTGCGCTCGCGCACAACATATGTAAATATAGAGTGTGCAACTTGCATATGCGATCTCCTTTGGATTTTTTTCTTCTTTAATCAGGAGAATCGGTAGAGCTACTGCTCCTCACCGAGGAGACCTGGTATCGAGTCAATGATATCTGCTTTTGTTACTTATATTTTTTTTCTTGTGTGTGAGAATTTGTATTATTGACCTACTGTGCTCATATCAATTGGTACTACAGCTTCACAATTAGCGCTTTTTAGGTTTGGCAATTCCGGCCACTTCAGGGTTACCCCTACCTGGAATACTGCTCAAACTATCATTTGTACTCTGCTCCAGTGGTCCAGAGCATGTCAAACACCTTCCCCTATTGATTCAAGGTCGCTGACATGCAAGTAACACCTCGTTGCCCAATTTTGTCAGCAATTCCCGGCATCTTATATGCAGTATTCAGTGTCATTTATCAGATCTGCAATTTCCAGCTTCAAATCTGCATACTTTCTGTCTCAACTTCACTTCATGGCTCCTTTTTCTCTCAATCTTCAGAGACAAAGAAAACTCTGATGACCGAGGCATTATTTAACTCTTGGTGGAACAAATGCAAGAAATGAAATGGAACTCTTTGGTAGTTTGTTGGATAAAGACAACAACGAAATGAATTTCATGTACGACGTGATGATCATGTTCTGACTGTTGATCACCATGTTGTAGCAGATGATACTACAACAACTGATTCAACCACACACTATACCTCCGACTATTCCCATTATCCAACAATCTTTTCTGCTGGACACCAAGCTATCCATCCCAAAATTTGATGCAGCCATTATAGGGAGCAAATTGGATTCCTGGCCCCATAGTCTCGAGGCTTACTTCAATACCCAATCCAATCTAATAGACGGTGATAAGATTTTGGGGGTGCACACCTGGATGAAGAGGTCCTCACCTAGAGGTAAAATTTGACCTAGACCCTAGCATTGACAAACTAACGCCTGGGACAACTTCAAGGCTATTGTTTAGAAGCAATTCTACTTGTTAGGGTACAAAGATGCTCAGTTGGGTGGTGGTTGTAGCTCAAACAATTTGTGAACAAACCATCCGACAAGTCATTGGGATCTTCAATAGAGTTTCCCTCAAGCTTGAGGTACGATGTTGAGAGGATACCTATTGCATCAAATTCAAGGTTTGCTTCCTAGAATTAGTAACAAGTTAAATCTTTTTCCAATTTCTTCATTGGAGCATGTTTTTTAACTAGTTTCTAAGATCAAAGCTAACTTGTTACAGTTTAGTAGTTCTACTAAGTTGTCTTAACATCTCTATAAGGTAAAGGTTTTTTCTTCCCCTTTCCCCTCAACCATTTTTTGTCGTGACTATGGGACCCATGGTGTACTCATCCGTGCCTCCTCAACCCACAACGATTACCCACTTGATCCAATTTCAAAATTTGGCCATCAACTAAATGATTTCGCCATGCATGCTTGAGTGCAAAAGTATGATGCAACGAAATAGTTTAAACATATATTAATTGAAATCCCAGGAACATGGTCGCCCATGCTTATGATGCCTTTTTAAAAGAGATGAACATACAATACATCCACAACTTGTCATTATAGTAGGAAATAAAAATTGCATAGTAAAACAAGAATAATACACTTATCTTTTGAGAAATTGGTCCAAGAAACGGGCTACATAAGAACAATCCATTGTCAAGCCATAGGTATCTAGTGTAGATACCACCCCCAATTTGGGCTTTGAAGCCATCAAGGTGAGGTAACTAGCTATGTGCTTATATCACACTCAACCCCACCCATTAATCTCATGACTCTCTCAATGTACTCACTGTAGAGCACTCCAGGCATCTCATCCAATTATCAATCTGTGAAAATTCGAGAATCCCACCCAAATCAACTACTATAGCAACTGATTAAACTTCTCCTATCTGTTAATTACCGAAACAAATTATCTATTGCTTCCTACAACAAATATCAAAGCTAATACAACTGCAACATTCACTTAATTAATTAATTTGCCCAAAACAAGAACAAAACAATAGAGAAAAATCCATACAAGTGACACAATATTTTTTGGACAAATGTCCCCAGGAAAACCCAATGCGGGAAAACCGGTGCAACAACTTTGAGGGTTTTATATTATTAAGCAGTAGTTTCTGAATGCAACTCTAGATGCCCTTTCGGCAATCCAGTTACAGAGAAAATAAACTGGTAGAAAAACTTAGTGAGATTACCTCACTCTACTCGGCAATTACCGGCTGTTTCGACAACTGAACCAACTATCCTTGGCTATCTCTGCATTGGCCCTGCGTAAGCCCTGTGTCAGCCTCAAAAGGCTCTGATCAGATCAACTGGGAAATGTCTGCTCTTTGGAGTAGTTTCCAACCCTCCCGGCTAAGAAATGTCAGCTCCCTCAACAAACTCGGACTTCTGTGCTGAAGGTTGCACAACTTCTGCGTGAGCTCTCCTGGCTCAGCGTCAAGCTCTGTGTGGGCCCTTCTGGCCCAGTGTCAGCCCCTCCTGGGTCTGCGCTGGCCCCCCCTGGTGTCTCTCTGCGTCTCTGCTGTGTTTCCTGGGTCCTGGAGAAGATACTCCAACCTAACTATCCCTGCCCCTCACTGCAACAACTCACTATCGAAATTCTCTCGGCGGCTTCTCTGCTCTGCTTCAGAAAATCGATTCTCTGAACTCTTTATATGTCTCCCAAATGACCCTTAAGACTCCTTAAATAATCTCCTCGTTGACATTCAACGACCCAGATTAGAAGCTAATCAATGATTAAGATCATTTTTGCTTGATCCTCGTCTTCTTCTAGAAGTTACACCCAAAGTTAGATTAATACCCATTAATTATTTTATTTTCCTAAGTTTGGACTTAGGGTCCCATTAAAAATAATTAATTATTTTAAAAAACTGTTTTGGGGTGGAATTTCCTAAAACAATTTCTGGGTTCTTTGGAATACATGTGCCTAAGCCTCCCTACAAAATTCGAGACTTAGAGCACTTCCTATGCTACCAGAAATTAACACTTCCTCTTAGCGAGGAATGTGCTCTAGTAATGCCTTCAATCTGAAGCATCACACTGACTTCATAACATCGTCCTCTACGCTACTGATGTCTGACATGTTGTCCATCAACCACTGCGCAAATGCTGCATCTGTACTGTTATTGACCCTGCCACTGTCAATACTGTATCCGTACTGCAACTCCCTTTGAAATTCTGCATCCGTGCTGTTGTTGGTATTGCCACTGCGAATTACCACTGCACTGCAAACTGTTGCTGCTACTCCATCAGCAACAAAAAAACACCCCAAATTACTGAACTAACTGTGTTCAGTATGATACCATGTGAAAGCTGGAGCCTCACTGCTGCTAGTCTCTGCGCTGACCCTCTGAATCTTCTGCTCCGCTGTTGACCTTTGCTCCGTTCCATCTGCACTCTTGCCAACTTTGCTCTGCGCTACTTAGTCTTTGGCGCTCCTAGCCACTGCAACTGTCTCTCCGACACTCTTCGGCACCATCCGACACTAGTCCATGTTTCTATTCCTGATTTGGGCTCCTGTAGCAAGGAATTGATCCAAGAGGTGGGCTCCTCAAGGATCCTGCCAATCTGTAACTCCTTCGAACTACAACTCCAAATTAGCCCACCTCCCTCCTGGAGGTATCACGACTCTCATGGCTAACTCCTCCTTCTCAATCTTCGCGGGTGCAGCCTTCGGATTGTGCTTCTAATCTTTGTCCTTCTTCCTGAGAGGACAATGAGTTGCGTAGTGACCCATATCACCACACCTGAAGCATTTTATCTTTGAGAAGTCCATCTTTTGGCTTCGCTGCTCCTGTTGCTCGTTCGATGCAAGGGCTGCATTATCCTCCTCCTTGGGCTTCGATCCACTGCTGCTGCTTCCGTCAAGTTTACACTTGACCAAGTCTCTCCTCAGCTCCTTTTACTTGAGAGCTGCCCACATCTCATCCCAATTCGGCAAAGTCGCCCTGCCTAGGATACTCTAGACAAAGACTTGCCACTCATTTGAGACAAAATTGAGGGCTAGTCTAATCAACTCTGAGTCATGAGGTGTAGACCCCACAACAGATAACTCATCACGGGTCT
Source organism: Pinus taeda (assembly GCA_000404065.3). Classification (NCBI taxonomy): domain Eukaryota; kingdom Viridiplantae; phylum Streptophyta; class Pinopsida; order Pinales; family Pinaceae; genus Pinus; species Pinus taeda. Next base: position 170,369 of record APFE031265406.1, read on the forward strand.
TCTGAAGCTTCATGAGGAATCGATCCACATGCTCCCCCTTCTGCATTTGAGCAGATCCCAGTTTCTGCTCAAGGTACATCTTCCGTTGCTCGGAAGATCCCTGATACACCGTAGACAACACATCCCACATCTCCTTAGCAGTGCCTCTGCTAGCGATGTGATAGACAACATAATCCTTCACTTCGTCGAGGATCATTCTCTTTGCCTTCACCATTTCTACCTTGTACTTCTTCAACAGACCTGCATCTGCAGGCACAGGCACCACTTTGTCGACATATGTCTTGAGGGCATGCTCATCTAGAAGGAATGACATTCCAGCCTTCCAGATGACATAGTTGGATGCTCCATCCAACCTATTCTGATCCCTCAATCCATTGGTTGCCATCTCTGCCACAAATGTCGAAAATCTCCTCTCTGGTTCTCACTGCTGCTGCTCAACCAATAAGAAAACGAACTTCTTGGCGGGAAGTCTTACTGAGGAAGAAATTCCCTCAACCATGTTTCTTCCTTCTCTTCTGATGTCTTTCTGCCTAGCAAAACAACCTGCAGAAAAGACTGCCTCCCACCAGCTCTTTCCTCACGCTGAGGCTCTGCGCTGCTCCCTCTGGCATGATAAAATTTTCGGTCTGCAAGCCCTTCCTCTCTGTCGACTCACTCAGAGAGAGCTTTCCTTGAAAATTCAGCCCTCCTGGCTTGGACTGCACAATCCCTTTGGGGATTCGAACTGCTGCCTCCTGCAACTATTTGACCTCCTCTGCTCAACGCTGGGTTCTTTGGCACTGCTCTTCTTGTTTCACCTACAACCCTAATACCATGTGAAAATTCGAGAATCCCACCCAAATCAACTACTGCAACAATTGATTAAACTTCTCCTATCTGTTAACTACCGAAACAAATTATCTACTGCTTCCTACAACAAATATCGAAGCTAATACAACTGCAACCTTCACTTAATTAATTAATTTTCCCAAAATAAGAACAAAACAATAGAGAAAAATCCACACAAGTGACAATATTTTTTGGACAAATGTCCCCGGAAAAACCCAACGCGGGAAAACCAGTGCAACAACTCTGAGGGTTTTATTTTATTAACCAGTGGTTTCTGAATACAACTCTGGATGCCCTTCTGGCAATCTAGTTACAGAGAAAATAAACTCGCAGAAAAACTTAGTGAGATTACCTCACTCCACCTGGCTGTTTCGGCAGTTGAACAAACTATCCCCGGTTATCTCTGCTCTGGCCTTGTGTAGGCTCTGTGTCAGCCTCAAAAGGCTTTGCGTCAACTCAACTGGGGAACGTCTGCCCTCTGGAGCATTTTCCCGCCCTCTCGGCTCAGAAATGTCAGCTCCCTCAGCAAACTCGGACTTCTGCGCTAAAGACTGCACAACTTTTGCGTGAGCCCTCCTGACTCAGCGTCAAGCTATGTGTGAGCCCTTCTGGCACAATATCAACCCCTCCTGGGTCTGCGCTGCCTTCTCTCGGTATCTCTCCGCCTCTCTGCTATGTATCTTGGTTCCTGGAGAAGATACTCCAACCCAACTATCCCTGCTCCTTACTGCAACAACTCACTATCGAAATTCTCTTGGTAGCTCCTCTGCTCTGCTTTAGAAAATCGATTCTCTGAACTCTCTGTATGTCTCCCAAATGACCCTCAAGCCTCCTTAAAAAATCTCCTCGTTGACATTCAACGACCTAGATTAGAAGATAATCAATGGCTAAGATCATTTCTGCTTGATCCTCGTCTTCTTTTAGAAGTTACATCCAAAGTTAGATTAATACCCATTAATTATTTTATTTTCCTAAGTTTAGACGTAGGGTCCCATTAAAAATAATTAATTATTTTAGTAAAACTGTTTCTGGGTGGAATTTCCCAAAACGCTTTATGGGTTCTTTGGTATACATGTGCATAAGCCTCCTTGGAAAATTTGAGACTTAGAGCACTTCCAATGCTACCAGAAATCAACACAATCAACCATGAAACTCTCTTCTCACTAGCCTACACAACAAAACTTGGACCTTTCCCTTCTTTGCTGGCTACAGAAAGTTTGCGAGCTATAGAAAGTCACCTTTTTGAGGTCTGCGAGCTACAAAAAGTCACCTTTTTGTGATGTCTGCATTTCTTTCAAGGGAGGGTCGAGACCTGCTCCAAAAGAGTCCAAGAATCCATGAAAAAACCACAGAAAAAAATAACCAAAAACCACTGATGACAAACTCGCTTTGTTTTCCTTAATTAGCTCCTTTCGTTCACGAGTTGTGAACCTCTTCATAGATCCAAGTTCCTTGTTTTGTGCTTGATCGAGTTCCTTTGCGTTTTTCTCATATCTAGTTCCTGGCCGAGTTCCTTCTTTTGCTTGATCACTTTGGGCTCATAACCAAATTGGGGAAGGATTATGCATATTTATAGTTGATCAAACTATAGAAATAGGGCCGACTTGACATGTTTAATTATATTTGAAAATGTTTATATAGGAGCCGACTTGTCAAGAGATTATTTACAAATTTCTTAGCACATTTCAACGATTATAAGGTCACCCTTTGGTATCTCAATTCCTGAGCATTTTCGTATATCTTCCGTGGGTAAGCATCACACCTCTTAGCCAATACCTTCATTTCTTTGACACACAATTCATCAACATCTACAACAATATCATGCTTGATCCTTCCAGCATTCTCAGAACATTAATATTCATTGGCTCATAATTTAGTTCTTTAGTCATGCTTGTCATTGCCAAGGTATATACTTGTAATAAGAGGTAGATTTTTAGGAATACTAACCTCATATCATTTCCAAATTCCGCACTAGATAAATTGATCAAATCTTTATAATTTGTAATTATGCCCAGTTCACTTGGGTAACTGTTGATCTTCTTGGTTGGGTTCACCTATATTCTTTTAAGTTTTTATTGCTTGTATAATATGATAAATTTTATGGCATTTCTCCCCTTACCGCTTTCATAACCTTCCATATCTATATCTTTCAACATAAACATATCAAACATATTCAACCCTTGCATATCATAATTTTTAAGTGCATATCAAATTGCCTCTGGTTCCTTTGTGCTTTTTGAGTGAGCTTCTCAAGTAGAGCAACAACTTCACTGTATTCTCCTAATTTTGTTTAGTTATGTCAAGCGTGTGCAATAACTATGTATGCACAAGCTTGATTGACCTTTAGGACTGCTTTCATTGTTAGACTTATTGAACCTCTAACATGATGCTGCCATTCAGGATTCAATTCATGTTGCTACATATGGCAACCTTGACTTCTATAAAATTGGCAATTTGACACTATAAATAATGCTCTGCCCCTACATAATTCACTGCATTACACAACACTGATGGTGTTTCAATGCTTTGACTAATTTGGCTGCTATAGGAGAGTGCTCTAGGGCTCGGGTTTTCATGGGTCTCAAGACCCCTCAGTCCCTCTGTAGCCCCTTCATTCGATTGACCTTTGGACTTGGTAATTAATCTTTAGGTCACACCAATTGAATCACCTCACAATTCTTATGCGACCATGGACAGGCTCCTTTGTAATTTTCATGAGTTTTGGCCCAACACAATATCGATGTCAATCAATATTGTTGACACCTAATCCGAAAGGATTGGGAATTATTGTAAATGTTGTAAATGGTTTCAATTATGCATTAGAGAAAACCAAGAGACTCGGGAATTGGAATCCCAAGAGTCTCTCCACTCATGTATATATTCATGAATTGACTAATGCAATAGACAAGTTATTCGTGGAGTTACCCTCCTGGCTTGACATGGTATCAGAGCCAACCCTTTTTTAGCTTCCTCTTGCTCCTGTAACTCCTACTTTCTTCCCACTATTCTCTGCCTTGAGTGCGTTAAACACTGCGTTAACCTACAACTACTTTCTAGATTCCTGCTTTGAATTAAGGAATGCAACTGCCAAGAGAAACGAGAAACAAAATCCTCTCCTCGTGACAAACTTCATGCTCAGTTGACAAGATTTTTGTGGATTAGAACTTTGTTGTTGCATATATGAAATCGTGATGGTGCGGTGAGCATGGAGAAGTCAAGTCTGCGTTTGGTGCAGTGGTTTGAAGGCTGCGCTGGAGGATGATAACTCTGGCACGTTGATGACACGCCTAGTGGGATATTGATGGCACATTGGTATCCTGGTATGTTGAGGTTGGTTGAAACCTAGTGAACTGGTATATGCAATGTAAGTGTTGTTCGGTGCGTTGTTTATATGCAGTGAGTTTTTATGACAATGTTGATGTTCCTTATGATTGTCAATGGTGTGTTGGAATTGTTTATATACATGGTGCGTTGAAGTTAAAACTATGACCATGTAACATTTTTATATCTACGTTAGCCGTTTTTTGAAGACCATGTGTGATATATGATATATGAGGGAATATAATGGATTTAAAAAAAGGAAAAGGCCACGACATATATATGTAATGTGATGAGATATAAATAATGGCATATGATTTTGTTGAGTTCTTTGTGTAATGGCCATATAATATATGATATGAAATTACATATACCAAGGTATATGTTGGAGGATATATTTGAGAGCCTATTTTAATTGATGATTTTTTTTGAAGACATAACCAGTCAGCTTTATTGCAAATACATCAACCTTTTATTGCAACCACTGTAATTTTGAGGCCAGATTAGACTATATGATGCATTTGTTCATCTCCATTGTGGGTGTAGTTCTCTCTGGAAAAGAGAACTATCATGAGTGGTCTCAGAAGATAAAAACACACCCTTATTTTCAATGAGTTGTGGAAAGGGATTTGTGAAGGAGAAGGAGACACTATACCTGAAAAGCCTACTTCAAATAAGGAGCTTGCCATTTGGGAAAACAAGAACAACAAGGTCTATGCCTTGATTGCAGTGTTAGTAAATGAAGAGGTGAGTCGATATATTTCTCCATTTTCAAATGCCTTTGAAGCCTTAAAGAAGTTGAAGGAATTGTATGACTCACACTCTGAACTTGAAGTAGTTCAATTGATGATAAAGTTGTTCAATCTTGAGTTGAAAAATGATGACCCTCTTGCCTTAGCATTAGAAGTAAGATCCATTGTGCATGACATAAAAGCCATTTGGTGTTGAAATAGATATTCCTCTCATAGCTTATGTCAAGGCAATGTATCCCACCTATTCACATTATCTTGAGTCATTGCAAGCAAGTGGCAACCTTAAGTAGATTACTTTTGACTCCCTTGAGAAGAAGTTTGCTGAAAGAGAGAAGGCTTTTGGGAAGGAGACAACTCCTTAGTCTTTTGAAGAAGTTGTGTGCCTTGCAAAAAAAGAGAAGATTCATGCACAAGATTCTTCTAGAGGAAGAGGTGGCCGAAGAGAAAGAGGAAGGAAGAATTTTAGAGGCAGGGGGGCAGGCATTTCCAAGGAGAAAGGTTTGATCTTCATTGCATATGATGCAATAGAGATGGACATGATGCTTCCACATGTAAAATGCCTTTTGACAGAATTGAGTAGGAAGGAAATGAAGGAAAAGGTAAAACACCTGACAAAGGGAAAGGTAAAACACCTGAATCCGCTCATTATGTTGTGACGCATTGTAACATTGGAGTAATTGAAGACTTATTCAATGCTTCACTTGCTTCATGGAAAGATGCTTGGTTGCTTGATTCAGGAGCAAATTTCCACATGACTTCTAGAAGAGATTTCTTTGAAGAATTCGTTGATAATGTTGATGGAGCAGTATACTTTGTAGACAAGTCAAAACTCAAGCCATCAGGGCTTGGCACCACCAGGCTCAAACTGCTTGGTCTTCTAGAATTTCTTCTACATGATGTTCTATACCTTCTAGAGTTGAGGAGAACTCGCTGTCTTTGTTCCACATTTGCCAACAAGGACACTCCATTCACATATTTGATGGCAAAGTTGAGGTCAGAAAAGCATTAGATCAATCACTTGTTATGACTGGGATAGAAGAAGAAAGACTTCTGAAGCTGCAAAGAACTTCTGCTTGTGCACAAAACTTTTCATACAGTTCTCATTATGATGAAGGAACATTTCCATCAAGTCTTTTATGGCATGCTAGATTTGGACACTTGAACTATGACAACCTCCATTTATTGAAGAAAAACGGTGTTACTGGTTTGCCTACTACTCCTAGGAAACTTAAGCAATGTGATGATTGTATCTTAGGAAAGCACAACAAACAATCTTTTCATGATTCTCATTCTAAAGCACATAGAAAACTTGAACTCATTCATTCAGATTTATGTGGTCCAATGCTTGTTCCTTCTGCAAATGGTAATAAATATATGATGACATTTATTGATGACTACACTAGAATGTGTTGGGTTTATTTATTGAAGAACAAATCTGAAGCTTTTGAAACATTCAAGAAATTTCATGCATGGATTGAAAATGATACACAATTTCTTATTGGCTCTATTCACACTAATAATGGAAAAGAATACACTTAAAATGAGTTTGAAAACTATCTTCACCAGCATGGGATCAAACATCAAAAAACCGTGCCTTATAATCCCCAACAGAAAAGAGTAGCTGAAAGAATGAACATGACAATCTTAAATATGGCACATTCCATGATATTTTTCAAGAATGTTAAAATGATGTTTTGGGCTGATGCAGTTTTATGTGCTGTGTATATAAAGAATAGGTGTCCATCTAATGCTATAAAAAACAAGACTCCCTATGAAATGTGGTATGGCCACATTCCTTCGATGAGGCATCTCATGGTTTTTGGTTCCACCTGCTATGCCTTAACACCTAAGGAACAAAGAAACAAACTCGGTGCAAGGAATCGCAAATGTATCTTCTTAGGGTACTCAAATACCTTTAAAGCATGCCGTCTCTATGATGAAGTGAACAAGAGGTTTATAATATCTAGAGATGTGATCTTTCTTGAATCTTCCAAGACTGACAATGTTGTTGAGCCACAACTTGATCGCTTGGATAGATTCAAACATGCAAAGTCTTTTCAAGAATTTGATATTGAGATTCCACATCTTGAAGGGGGGATTCCTATATTAGATCAATCTGTGGAATCTCCTTCTGAAGCACTCTCTCCCCCGCATGAAGCTCCAGCCACTGATGACACTTTGATTGACAGAATTGGGAGACTAAATCTTGATTCAGCCCCATCTCAGTCAACTGAGCAGCCTGGGCCATCTCAGAAAGGCCCTCCAAAATAGCTGACAAAGACACTTGAAAGTGTTCGTCCTGATGAGGTTGGAAAGACAGGAACAAGAAGCTCAACTAGATAGAATGGAGGTGATGCAGACAATCTTGATTCACCGGTTGATATGAATGTTTCCTATGATTGTGAACTAAATTTGTCTACAGATTTCAAACCAACTTCCTTCAAAGAAGCCGCTTCTCATGATGAACGGAAAGAAGCAATGCAGAAAGAATATGATGCCTTGATAAAGAATGGCTCCTGGAAGCTGGTTGATACTCCATTGGGAACCAAACCAATTAGCTGCAAGTGGGTCTTCAAGAACAAGTATAAAGCAGATAACTCACTTGACAAGCACCAAGTTAGGCTTGTGGCAAAAGGTTTTGGACAGAAGGAAGGGGTCGATTATGAGGAGACTTTTGCCCTCACAACAAAATGGGCTACCACTCGGACACTCTTTGCCTTGGTAGCTTAGAACGTTTGGAAAATCCATCAAATGGATGTAAAAACTACTTTCTTGAATGGAGATCTGAAAGAGAATGCTTTTATGTCCCAATGAGAAGGATTTGTTATGAAGGGTTAGGAACATAAAGTATGCAAGGTTGTAAAATCCTTGTATGGCCTCAAGCAAGCACTGCGAGCCTGGTACGAGAAGTTGACTGAGCATCTTTTGAAGCTCAATTTCAAACATTATGATTTTGATGATGCAACTTTGTTTGTCAAGAAAGTTGGCAAAATAATTGTATATCTTGTGGTGTATGTAGATGATCTTTTGATGACGGGGAACAATGAGAGTTACATTGCATCCATAAAGAAGGAACTTAGAAAAGGTTTTGAAATGATAGATTTGGGCTATGTTCACTACTATCTTGGTATTGAAGTAACCCAATGCCCGAAGTTTATATTCCTCTCTCAGAATAAGTACATTGGAGATCTGTTGAACAAGTTTGGCATGGCTAAGTGCAATCCTTTGACCACTCCAATGGAACAAAACTTAAAGCTCACATCCACTGAAGGAAAATAATTTGAGGATGCAACGAAGTATAGATAGCTCGTAGGAAGTCTCAACTACCTGACTACTACCAGATCAGACATTTAATTTGCTGTTGTAATCCTCTCCAGTTTTATGCAAAAGCCTTGTGAGGGTCATTGGTATGCTGCAAAAAGAGTTCTAAAGTATTTGAAGGGAACTCAAGACTTTGGACTCAAGTATACACAGGTGGGTGACTTCAACTTGATTGGAGACTCTGATTCAGATTTCAATGGAAATAAAGAAACTGGAGTATCCACTTCAGGTTATGTTATGAGTCTTGGATCAGGAGTTGTCCCCTGGAGGTCACGCAAACAATCAGTTCCAGTAGATTCCACAACTGAGGTAGAATATGTGGCAACAGTTGAAGCAACAAAAGAAATTGTGTGGCTTAGGAAAATTCTGGAAGATTTGCAGGAGAAACAAGTACATTCACCTCCTCTTTTGATTGTAACACTTCTGCAATAAAGTTGGCCAAGAACCCAAAATTCCATGATCGAACCAAGCACATAAATACAAAATATCATCTAATTTGACATCATGTTGAGGCCAAGACAATCCACCTACGACATTGTTCCACAAACGAGCAGATTGCAAACATCTTCAAGAAAGCACTTGGAAGGGAAAGTTTGAAAGATTCAAAATGATGCTTGGACTCACCAACATCCCTTCAGATTAAGGGGGGAAATGTTGACACCTAATATGAAAGGATTGGGAATTATTGTAAATAGTTTTAGTTATGCATTAGAGAAAACCAAGAGGCACGGGAATTGGAATCCCAAGAGTCTCTCCACTCATGTATATATTCATGAATTGACTAATGCAATAGACAAGTTATTCGTGGAGTTACCCTCCTAGCTTGACATATATGTTGCATGGATCAACGATTTGCTCAATGCTCAGAATGTTGACTTTGCACATTCGCCTGATTAAGAAAATTTCAGCTGCTCTTGATACAATCTCAGCCCACAATTCTGAGTTGGATTTTGAGTAGTAGGAAATTTTGTCTCTCGGTTCTAGCTCCGAGACTGGTAATTTGGCTCTATATATAGCAATTCGACCAATGGCTAGTAACTCGGTTTTGTACCACTGGGACCACATTGCGTTGGGAACTGTGAATTGTCTCGGAAAATGTGAATGTTGTTAAAAGAGATTGCTATGCTTTGAGAGTTGTCATGAGGAAAACTGCAGTCTGCACCAAGGCCACGGTCACATACATACTCGATAGACTCTAACCATGTGGTATGACATGGGTGCACCTTCATGTGCGTTGGATTGGTGTATACAATGGTGATTGTGAAAATTCCTGAATCTAACACATTTGAAACCCCTACTGCAATTTTTGGTTTACTATCTCCTACTTGTTCTTTACATTAACAAGTTATCTAATTGCATAAACATCAAAGTAAACACAAATGCAACCTTCACAGATATACAGATCACCCACTGAAGTAAACAAAAAAATAACACAAGGGACACCGTTATTTTTGGACAATCGTCCTTGGAAAAACCCAATTTGGGAAAACCGGTGCAACATATAGAGGGTTTTATTAGCAGATTTCTGAATACAATTAGGGTGCCAAAAGTGGCTCACCCTTTAGAGATTGTCCTTGGTAGTAGTACCTCTCTCCAGAGACAGATATTCCGGCAATTCAACAACCGGATGATCAACCCCACAGTGACTCTGACTGTTTCTTGTGCTGGACAACGAAAGCTACTCCAAGCACTGCTCTGGAATTGCGTCACCCTCTCTCGGCTCATGATCTGTTGATCAGCTCCCAGTTTGCCCCATAGAATCTCCTAGCGCTGCCTCTGAAGCCCTCTGCGTCCTCTGCATCAGCGTCTATGATTTCTGCGTTAGCCTCTACGGCCCTCTGTGTCCTCTGTGCTGGCTCCTTAGGCTTCTGCGTCAGCCCTTCTTGGGCCTACGCTGCCTCTTCCGACACTTCACTGCCTCCCTGCTATGTATTCTTCAGCCTTGGATCGAAATTCCTTACTGAACTGCCCCTCACTGCAACTGATCTCTAACTCGATTTCCTCAGCAAACCCAGCCCTAGAAAATCGAATTCTTGATCTTTCTTGGTGTGTCTCCAACTGACCCTCAAGCCTCCTCTTATACTTTTCCCATTGACGATTCAATGACCGAGATTAAGTCCCTAATCAATGGCTAAGATTAGAACTGGCTTGATCCTCGTCACTTAGAACTTTCTCACCCATTTTATATTAATACACATTAATATTTTTATTTTTCTAAGTTTAGACTTAGGGACCCATTAAAAATATTAATTATTTTAATATCCCTTCATTCGGATGGATTTTCTCCAAACGATTTCTGGGTCTTGGAGATCTCATGTGCCTTAGCCTTTCCACCAATTTCATGGCTAGATCACATCTGATGCTACCAAAAAATCAACGCTCCCTCTTAGCGAGGAATGTGCTCTAGTAATGCCTCACCATAGAAGCATCACACTGATCCTCCGCATCGGTCCTCTGTGCTGATGCTTGGCCTGCTGCCCCACATCCATTACACTGCTGCTTCTTGTACTGCTGCCCATGACACTGCCATTGCCACTGCTACATATGTACTGCAATTCCCTCTCAACATGCTGCATCATGCTGCCCATAGCACTGCCACTGCTAATTGTTGCACTGCAACTCAGTTACGGAGAAGTAAGTAACTGACTTCACCCAAACACTGACATCCTGGTCAGTTTGGAAGCCTCGTGATGCTGAAGCTACCTTTGCTGCTATTTTGTGCTCCCTCTGCTGCCACTGCGCTGCTGCAACCTCTTCTGTGCCTCTCGCACCGCTACAAGCTCCACTGCGCTGCTACAGACTTCTAGACTCTAGCATTGCCTTGTTGCTCCATCACACCTTGCTCCACCCGACACCTGTCATCATGCTACTGTCTTTGAGGGCTCCCGTAGCGGGATGTGATCCAAAAGTTTGGGTACCTCAAGGATCCTGCCCCTCTTCTGTAGTCATCTCGACTACAACTCTATGTCTTTCCACCTCTTCTCTAGAGGCACATGAGCACTCATGGCACAATCATCATCAGTCTCGACATCCTTCTTTGCCTTTGCTGGAGCAACCTTTGCGTCTGAAGCTTCTCCCTTTCCTTTCTTCTTGGGGCATTGAGATGTAAAATGTCCCAGCTCTCCACAATTGAAGCACTTGACCTTGGAGATGTCTTTCTTCTTCCTCTTTTGAACCCCCTGCTATCCCGCAGATGCTAGAGCTGCATCCTCCTCCCCCTTCTTCTTGATTCGAACTCTTGTCCCGCTTCTTCCCACCTTGGTCATTCTCCTGAGCTCTTCCTATCGAAGAGTTGCCCACATCTCCTCCCAACCGGCGAGAGTCGCTCTGCCCAAGATGCTTTGGACAAGTGTCTCCCACTCCTCAAAGACTGTATTCAGGGCAGTCCTGACCACGAACTCGGGATCCAGTGTAGACCCCACAGAAGTAAGCTGGTTGCGAATCCCTTGCAACCTGAGAAGGAAGGGATCTATCTCCTCTCCTTTCTGCATCTGATATGACCTCAGCTGATTTTCCAATAACATCTTCTGTTGCACGGAAGATCCCTAGTATAAGGTGGCCAGGGTCTGCCACATCTCCCTTGTCGTGTTCTTCTCAGCGATATGTGGTATGACATGATCCTTGACCCCGTCTAGGATCATGCATTTCGCCTGCGCCTGGGCCTCCTCATACTTCTCATTTGCATCAGGGTCAACTGGGACATCTACGGTTCTCAAGGCATAGTCCTTGATGCGATGTTTATCCAAGATTGCTAGGACCCTGACCTTCTAGATGTCAAAATTGGAAGCCCCGTCCAATCTGTCCTGATCCCTCAATTCGTTCACTGCCATCTCTGCTCCTCTTCTCTAGACTCCCTCTGAGTCTTGATTTCCCTCTTGGAAATCCTCCGGCCAACTGTCGAATCATTCCTCTCCAATCCTCCTTTGTCGTTGCAACTCAGATCTAGATTTCTTGGCTAGAAATCTGTCGAGCTAGTTCTTCCCTCTACCTTGGTTCAGTCTCCTTAGACACTGTTTTGCAATGACAGACACAACGTCCAACCAACTCCTCAAATCAAAATCTGCACAACTCCCTTAGCCCTGGCAACTCGAAGAATCTGAGCCCTTCTAGCTCTGCGCAATCACAGTGAGAAATGGATGAGCTCCTCCTGGCCACTGCGTCAATCCTTCCTGGCTGAGAAAGATGTCTTGGCACTGCGTAGGCCTGATCTGCCCCCCCCTGCCTCTGCGCTGGCGTGGACCGCTGACGCAACTACTGCGTGGGCTCCTCCCAGCTACTGCGTCTTCCTCTCCTGGCTCAGAATGCTGATGTAGGCACTATGTGAGCCTCTGCATCACCTTCTCTGCACTGTGTCACCTTTCCTTCTGCGTCTCTGGCTCTGGAACAACGCCGTCTCTCGGGTGAGCTGCTTCTTTGCTGCAAACTGTTAGATTTCTCGGCTGGTGCCTTCAGTCTCCTATGATTTGCAATTGCTCCGATACCATGTGAAAATTCCTGAATCTAACACATCAAAAAACCCTACTGCAATTTCTGGTTTACTATCTCCTACTTATTCTTTACATTAACAAGTTATTTAATTGCATAAACATCGAAGTAAACACAAATGCAGCCTTCACAGATATACAAATCATGCACTGAAGTAAACAGAAACAATAACACAAGGGACACCGTTATTTTTGGACAATCATCCCTGGAAAAACCCAATTCGGGAAAACCGGTGCAACATATAGAGGGTTTTGTTGTTAAGCAGATTTCTGAATACAACTAGGGTGCCAGAAATGGCTCGCCCTTCAAAGAATATCCTTGGCAGTAGTACCTCTCTCTGGAGACAGATATTCTGGCAAATCAACAATCGGATGATCAACCCCACAGTGACTTTGACTGTTTCTTGTGTTGGATAGCGAAAGCTGCTCCAAGCACTACTCTGGAATTGTGTCACCCTCTCTGGAACTGTGTCACCCTCTCCTGGCTCAGGATCTGCTGATCAACTCCCAGTTTTCCCCACAGAATCTCCTAGCGCCGCCTCTGAAACCCTCTGCGTCCTCTGCATTGGCTCCTCAGGCCTTTGCGTTAGCCCTTCTTGGGCCTGCGCTTCCTCTTCCGGCACTTCACTGCCTCTTTGCTATGTATTCTTCATCCTTGGATAGAAATTCCTTGCTCAACTGCCCCTCACTGTAACTGATCTCTAACTTGATTTCCTCAGCAAACCCAACCCCAAAAAATCGAATTCTTAATCTCTCTTGGTGTGTCTCCAACTGACCCTCAAGCCTTCTCTTATACTTTTCCTATTGATGATTCAACAGCCGAGATTAAGTCCCTAATCAACGGCTAAGATTAGAACTGGCTTGATCCTCGTCACTTAGAACTTTCTCACCCATTTTATATTAATACACATTAATATTTTTATTTTCCTAAGTTTAGACTTAGGGACCCATTAAAAATATTAATTATTTTAATATCTCTTCTTTTGGGTGGACTTTCTCCAAACGATTTTTGGGTGTTGGAGATCTCATGTGCCTTAGCCTCTCCACCAATTTCATGGCTAGAGCACATCCGATGCTACCAAAAAATCAACAGTGATCACCCCTAGAAATGGAGGCTCCCATAAAACCATGAGTCCTCAACAGAGTCCACTTGAAGTCCTCAAATCCGATTAGGGACAAAAGTGACTTTGGTGAAATTTTCAAGAGACAGGGCATGATTCAAGCAAATAACTGGATATCGACTCAAAGACAGAGACACATGTCTAGGAACCCAATATAGGTCCTCAAATGGTTTTTACATGGCTTTTGACTTGTGACGTTGGGCTTACAATGGTGATAAATGCTGCACTGTAAAGTATATATACCCCTCCTGACAGCTGGGTAACAATGACCAGAAGCACTTAAAATCATTCTAAGATATTTTTCGATACAGAGTTTCATCATCTGCACAAAGCAATTTTTTAATTTTTCAAAAACATGAAGTTGTCATTTTTCCTTGTGATTTTGCTAGCTTTTTGAATTAGAGTAATTGTATTTTTTTGTCCCAAGTTCCCTCCTACTTTGTCCTTAAACAAAATCCATTATTCCCATTCCTAAATTAACAAGATCAAGCAATTCTAAGAGTTGTCCATTTCTTTTGGATTGTAGGTTGATGCTATGGCCTTTGACAAAGTTCCTGATGTTATTGCAAATTATGACATATGTGTAGTTCGAGGGATGAAGCTTGATGCAAATGTTATTTCTCTTGCAAGACAAATGAAGTTAATCGTACAGTTTGGTGTAGGACTGGAAGGTATGCTCTTTTTTGATTTGAAAATGATGGCTTTCTATATTTTACCCATTAAATGTTTCTGATTAATTCTAGACATGAAATTTCAAATGCATCTTCTTTTAGCTTTGTAATATCTTCTCTTTTTCATATTTAGCCAGTCAGATTCTGATACTTCTTTTCATTTTTGATAGAACTCAGCTCTTATTATGTTAGATTTGATGACATGATTTTTCTATTTGTGAGGGCTTTTTTGGTTAAGTGAATGAAACAAATATCATCAAATGGAACCTTAGTCCTGAATAAACATACACATTATGCTACCAGGTGTAGATATTGAGGCTGCCACAAAATTTGGGATCAAAGTTGCAAGGATCCCTGGTAACACCTCTGGAAATTCTTTATCGTGTGCAGAACATGCAATTTATTTGATCCTGGGTCTTCTTCGTGACCAGGTGGGCAAATATGAGTATTTTTTAGGTTACTTTTATGAGTTAAAATATCATTAGGTGTAACTTTACATAGAAGGTGAGATCTGACTAAACTAGTTTGTTTGCCCTATTTTACAAATTCCTTTTGCTTGGAATATTCTTTTCATTATTTTTATAATAACATATTTAAAAGAAAAGAAAAGAAAATCCAGCTCCTGGCTGATCTCCATCTAAAAATTCCACATGTTTATTTAAACTGGTAGCAGCTAGTATTTAAGAGTTGATTAAACAACCAATCTGACTTTAAAACTGACAAGAAACCAGACAATGAAGCATATGCTACAACCCTTAGTACATGACAAAAACACCTTTGTAAATGGTTGATGTACATCTAGATACATGTATTTGAAACCTAGTTTTCCATAGACTAGCTAGAGTGGGTGACTAAAGCAAAGGTTAGATGAAAGTAGAAATGCTACATCTCCCCTCCCCTGGCACAAACCTCAATAGCTTCTGTAACTTCTCTTGATCAAGCAATGATCAACTTCAACATGCTTCCTTGGCTACCAGGCAAGGCTCCAATTATGCAAATATGTTTTTGCAAATTCTTCAGATTGAGGAGTTCTTCATTTGCTAACAAACTGTCTCTAGTGACTCTTTTTTTGAGAAATATGTCATATATATAAAGAAAAATATTTACATCAGCGAGTCAAAATAGTGGAAGGGTATATAAAATGGAGCTTATATCATCTTCCTCAAAACCACTAAGGCAGAAATAAAATCAGAATAAGCTAGCGCATCTAAAGATTTGTCATCATTTATCGGCAAGGAACCTTTGGCCAAGGATTGCATATGTACCTCATCGTGCCACATGGTACCAAAAAAAACAGACAAAGAACTGACATCATGGTCAAAAAATATACAGACAAAGAACTGACCTCATGATCAAAAAACATACTGACAACAGATCTTCTAGAGGATAAATAGCATGGAGATCCTTCGGCACTGCCAAATGCCAGTGATGGAGCAATGGACCAAATATCTGCAATCACCAAATAGGGTCAGCACTAGTGAATCCTGCCCTGGAGGAGAACTGAACAGTGAATGCTCATCCTGTTTGTACTTCCAAACATTCTTCACAAACTAACAATCCCATAAAATATGCTTCACTATCTTAGATCATTGAAAATAGCACAGAGACCATCATAAAGGCTATTCTTTGCCAACTTGGCCTTGGATGGGAGCCCCTAATAAATAATTAGCCATGCAAAAACCCGCATCTTTATAGAAAAGTCAAACACACCAAGCACTATGAAGCTGGAGAATCCACTTGTCCTTTGAATCAATGGAAACCTAATGTGCATTGAGAACAGGTGCTAGCACATCATTGATGTAAAATGAAATATATCCTCTAGATTCATACTATTGTACAGGGTGACCCAAGCTTTATACCCAATCCCTCCAAAATGGTCCCATCATAGCAACTTTATTTTGAAGATGTCCTCCTAATGGATGAGCCCAAAGAGCTTCTTGATACGAGGCACACGCTGGCTCGTAAGACTCAGGAGACAGTTATTGTTAATGACACCACCACGTCCTTGCTGGCTCGTAAGACTCAAGGGATGGGTATTGTTAATGACACCACCGTGTCCTTGCCTCCTCTTTCTTACAGTCACATCAATTTTTACCCTTTGGTAAGAGCTCAAGAAGAGGACTTCTCATCTAAATTAGGCATTTTATATTAAAAGCATCCAAATCTAGTGTAAGTGCATTTTATATTAACGCTTCTCATGGTTTTACTTGCAATTGGTCATTTTACTTGTTGAATTGAATACTTTGTTTTGGCAAGCATTATTTCATCTATATTTTGCAAGTAGAATACTAATTGTTTTCCTTTTGCAAGATATTTTTGTATGCTTTGATTTGGCAATTGATGATATATATTTGAAAACATCTTTATATCTTGTATTGCTTATTTTATTTTATTGTTCTAACATTTTCTTGTTTCATTTTTAGGATTACTTGTGCTTTTATTTGAAAGCATTTCATTTATATTAAGAAAATATATTTCGTTTTTGAGCAATACTTTAGAAGGCACTGGTCTTTCATATGCTTCTGCCTATTTCATGTGTTGATGGTTGTTAATGGTTATTTCATTATTTGCTCACATCATATTTGCTTGTAATCTTAAAAAGTAATCCATTTCACTCTAACATTCTCTCCTAGAAACCTCACATCTTTAACTTAGTTTTTTTTACTAACCACCCCCCATAGCTAGCCTAGGAGATAGTTAAACGAAGAGAGTTGGGAATAGGTGACAGCCCCTTCTCTTAGTTCCCTACCACCGACCACACCTTGTGGGGTTAAAGGTTTTTCTCAGTAACTATAGGTAGGTGTAGGTGGCAGGGTCAATAGACTCAATAAATTCTTTTGACTAATTGCAAAATGCCCAATAGGGTCTAATACATATGACAATGACTCTTTTGACAAAACCTAGAAGCACACAATGGGTGCTTTGACCTAGAACAAATTAAACTTGAGTATGAAACCCATGCTATAAAAATAGCAATAATATATATATATATATATTTACATCAAATACAAAAGATCAAGGGTACAGAAATTATTATGAAGACTGAAACTAGTTACAAATTTCAACAATTTTAGCGTTTTGTGCATTTTCAACCATTAAAACTATTGTTTAACATATCCCTTGTTTACCTCCTTGAACAACCTCAAATCCTCGTTGATCCTACCATTTATAGGTGTTTTCATTGCTGCTATATTGTTTTGTATGCTCTAAATCTGCATTCTTGTAAAACCTTAACTTATAACAACATTCTTTAGTTGATGGTGGCTAGTGGGAAATCTTATTTCGACTTTTATACACCATATCTCAGCCTCTAAGGCCTTGCGAACAATTCCCTCTATCCCATAAGCTCTTTTTCCACCCGTAACCTTGATTTAATTGAATATACTTTAGGATGTTCAGGTGCATGTCCCTTAGCAAGCTATTTGGCTTAGATTCTTAGGTCGTTTAACCTCTAAATCTTGCTGGGAAAGCCTCCCTTGTGGGGATTGTTAATGCAAAATAGTGTGAAGTCCCACTAGGCAACCTAGGTCTCATGGTAATAAGAGATTAACCAACACTGTCACCTTTGTGGCTTTTTTCTAGCTATTTAGTGGTGAAATTAATCCCATAAGGGACGCTTACCTATAATGATCACGAAAAAGGTTTTCAAAATTTCAACTAAGGAGGGCTTAAAGTTGATATAAGGTCTAATGATTTGAGGAAAGGTACTTGCAGAGCCTTGAAAGGTTAAAATAGGAGTTGCCTAAAGTTCAAGTATATTTCCCTAAGACCATTTATAATTTAGAAGAGAGCTGATATAAGTTAGGGTTTGTAAGATATGTAGATTTAAGGCTCATAATGGCATATAGCAGGTTTAGGGCAAGCAATGTAGGTTTTATGGGTTTAACATGGATAAAACAACAATAATTTAGAAGACTTCAGCCCAAGTTTATTGTTTTAACATGGAATTAATGCTAGATTTTGCTCTTTCAAGTTTATTAAATGCAATCCCTTTACTAGGGCAATAACATATAAATATAAAGTTTCTAAAAATGCAAATTTAACCTAACCCCAACTCTAGTTACCAAGAAAAGAGAGTAAAAGAGAGAAGTTAGGGTTTTGATCAACACATACTAGACTAGCGCCTTGATCTAATTGTGCAATGGAGTCATTTAGGGCAATATCTATGAAGAGGGCCTTGATGAAGAGGGTGAGAGAATGAAGATATCCACTTTGAAATCCTAGTGACTTCTTTGTGTGAGAGATTTTAAGCTCAAGAGATGCATATAACAAATTTCTCTTGAAGGATTCTTGCAAACAAATTTTACATACCATGAAAAATAAAGGTTCCAAAGAAAAATATTGCAATTTTTAATATGGCATATATAGAAAGCCCTAATTCACATAATATAGCATCCAAGATGGAAGAAATTAGCTTGAAACTTATACCATCCCACTACAATCACTTCAATCAATCCCCAAAAAGTCTCTCCATGTAAACATCTCCCTCCAAAGACAATTCACCTTATAAAGATCATATTTTGTTCAAGTAGAAGAAGACAAATAGCTAGTGCACACTTCTTAAAAGAAGAGAAGTGAGATGATGAATAATGAAAAGTGGCTCCTCTCTATTTATATGAGGGTAACCAAGCCACTTTTCCATAATTTTACAAGAAAATCCCTAAAAAGTTTGCATGTTCAACTAGGTAAAATTTTGCAAGCTGACCTTGATATAGCACAAAAACATAATAAAATTACCAAAATTGCTTACATGTGTGGGAAATAAGACTCTCTGCCACGACGTCATCCTCCAAAAATGATCAATCTCCATCAAATGTGTGTTAAATGGTCCATTAAGTGCTCCTCACTCCAAGAAATCATTAAAGTGTATTGGTACTGTTACCACAATCTAGTAGAGGTCCTAGGAGGGGTTCCTAAGGGACAACTAGTAGACCAAATGGCAACAATGGGACAACGACCCACTGTCACCTCAGTCAATGTCCCTTGCTCTTTACGGACTTTCATCTAATGGAAGGAGTCTCAGTATGGTGGAAATCACTAGAATGATGAGGTCAATAACAATGCACAATGTGATTTCCACAGCCCATTCAGAGGAGAAGCTGAAATAATAGGTTGCTTGTTTTAGAACAAAGAAGGTCTTTCCAAGAAAGGCTTGTGGGAAGGAGGCCTAGACTTAGGTGAAAGGATATTAAATAGAAGAGTTATGCCTAGATCAAGGTTTCCTAGAAAGGGAGAAGGACCTCTCTTAAGGTTTTGTGAAATATAGATCATATAAAGGCTGGGACCACAAGAGAGATCTAGGGGATCCAAGCGAGGCCTAGGGTTTGGGGTGATCATCAACAATATGACTAGGTCAAGCAATGATTAGAAGGAAGGGTCAAAGAAGGTGAACTTCTAATGAGTTTTCAATAGTGAATGATCCTAGAAATTCCACTAACCAAAGAAGGTGAAGAATAGAAACGATTTTGGAGATAGGGGGCTTGAGGTTTCTCTCAAACTAGCCATGAGAATTGCTTGAAACTTTTTGGGCACCTAGATGAAAGGACATCGTAGTAGTGTACCAATTTACACCTCAAGGGGATGTCTCTAATGCAATTCGTGCTAGGCCCTAGTTGGCCTCCTAGGGTTAGGGCTGGAAATAGAAAAAGAGGGAGAAAAAGGTTTAAGGGTGACCACCAAGGAATTTGACTAGTGCTTGTACCATTTGGAGAATGGAGTCATGGGTGCTAATAGTAGGTTAAATTGACCTTCAAGGAGGCTAAAAGAGGAAGCCCTATCTACCCCTTTCGAATATTACCTTCATTACATTAATTAATGGAGTTTCATGGACAAATTATAACAATTTTCCACTAGGAACATTCATTTCATATCATTAATGAGTAACACATGCAAAACTTCTCAAGATCGCAATTTTGCACCATATCAAGTAAATTAGGGCATAAATTCTCACTATGAGAAATAATTCCATGCATTAGACATATGCATAAAGATATTCAACAAGAAAAGGGACTTAATAGACAATATGAAGTATATCCATCCATCAATAACGCATTTAGAAGCTCCAAAAAGATAGCAATATATCCATACATCAAAGTGCATCCCAAAAAATCCAAATTCTCTCCAAAAATTGGAGGCCGTAATCCTCTAATGAGGCTAGCGAAAATCCCAAGTGTGACAAGGAATTACAAATGAGGTCTCATCAATATATATGAGCCTCTCACAAGTTCAAATAGTCTAATTTAGCCTAATTAGACCCTAATTAATATTTTAATGTGCAAAGAACAACTAAATTGGTGACAAGCCCACCAAATAGCTCCAAAACTAAGTGACAAGACCCTTAAGAGGGCCGAAATGATAGAACAATAGCTAATAGGGCCTTTGGAAAGCCAAAACAAGTCCCTCATGTGCCATAATGATTAGGAGGGCTCCAATAACAATGATAAAGGGGGTCGCCCCTTAATCTCCAAGCAAATAACTTGTGATGCTCTCAAGTGGTTGTGAGGGCACAAAGAATGGCCTCATGGGTCTCCAACGGAATCAAGCAAGCCTACGCTCCATCTATAAGGGTTGGAACAATGATGCAAGCCCTCCCTTGTCTCCCTAGGTAAGACAAAACCCCATCTGAGCCTTGGATCAACTGCCATGTGTGTAGCTGGGCAATGTGGTCCAAGTGCATCATCATCATTGAATAACTGGGACATGAGCAAGCAATAGGTGGTGCTGAAGGCTCCCATGGTGTGGCTCTTTGATATGGTGGAGGCCCATGGCTCTCAATGCTCGCCCTACAAGTTCCATCATAACCCTCTGGACGACCTGGATCTTGTATATGGAGACCAAACCCCAAGATCAAGACCCACTTGCAATCTCGTATAAGATCTAATGCGTCTCCTCCCCCTTCAGCACAATAATTCATCAACGCAATTGAGCAAATGAACTTACAAATCATGGAACCATGTGGGCACTTCATAGTGGCATGCCCTTCCATAATATGAGCTTTTGAATGTACATGTTTCTCTAGGCTCAAGAAGGAGGTTAATCAAGGACCCTATTAGGTGGTTTCAACCTCTAAGGGAGTGACAGGTCCATGGTACATTCGTCAGATGGCAGGTGTCATTTGAAATAATGATGGAACAAAATGGGGCAACAGGGAAGACTCCAAGCCACATGCCATGGTACAAGGGTAGTTATAATGAAGGAAGCCCACACTTGGGTGTATAGATGTAGAAGGGAGCAATTGTGGTACATGAGTTACCCCGACTTTTGTTTTCCCACCCTTCTTCATATGCCTTTTGCCTTTTATTGATTTTTCTTTCTTTTAATTGCTCGGGGCTCGAGGGAATGGGAGCATGATGTGAATAATCTAGCAGTGGATATCCCCTTTGGGTAGGGCATTTCATCACCCACTAGGGGTTGGGACAATCATGGGTTCATTACTGATGCAAGGGGATCACATAAGGGGCTTTAGGAACTAGGGTGATGGCCATAATGCGAGGGGTAGAGCTCATATTTGGCTTTTGCCTGCTAAATTTTTGTGTCCCGACCATCTTTTGCATTTTATGGTACATTTCTTGTTTTAAGTGGCCAAATTATGCTATTAAATTTCTTTTTAGCTACATCAACCTCTGGGGCATCATTCCAGGCCCGACCTAGAGTGTGGACAAGGGGAGGGTGAGGCTAACTCCTTGTGGACCCAATGGTCAAATGTGGACTCAGATGGGAAATATGTGGAAAGGGGTTATAATGAGTGAAGGGGAGTGATGTATGTGGTGTTAGGAAGCGGGACCACGCAATTGAAATCGGGGTTTCCCATGTAGTGCCACTCCTAAAGCTAGCAACCAATGAAGGAGATCCCATTGGACTAGGATACGAGGCTAAACACCAAGTTGGAGAAGAGGTCAAGAGTATAGACCGAGCCCATTATTTTTGCCAAACCCCCCACTAATCCATGTCTATATGTGTCCATGATAAGCAAGCATAAATACCTAATTACATAATGAAAGGCCAACCTTCGGGGTTGGAAGGCCCACCTTCAAACATACGATCATAATAGATGGGCGAGGGCTGTGAACGTCAATTTTAGTCGAATGATCTCCTCTACCAAAGGTTGTACCAAAATGTTCCTGCACATTTGGGTTTGTTTGAGCTAATTAATGACCAATAACGTATCCCCGTACACCTGCAGGTACGCTACCCCTTGTTCTAATGAGAAGGATAATAAACTTTTACACACCAATAACTTTGCAAAATTGTTTGTGCCTGCCCCTAGGCCGAGTTTGACCTGGAAGGAGTGTGAATCCAACAAGGGAAACACGAAACCACCCCCACACCTTTGCCCTTCTTCAGAGAAAGCCCCATCAAAATAGGCCCAAGGGATGCTGTGATCTGGTGTTTCTACCATTACTAGCATCGGGGGAGCAAGACCTTTTTCTTGTGGGATTCAGACAAGTCACGAGATTCCTTATGTGGATTATTTGGAGGAGTATAGAGCATTGGGATGTGAGTTCCAAGCCATTATGAGTTTCACTGACCTCTGTAACTTCCAGTTAAAGAGCAAACCTAAGACAATTCAGAAGGCTATGAGGTAGAGTCACGAGCTGCAAAAGACATTGGGGAAGGTGACCATCCCTTGCTTTGATGGGTCATCTAAATGCTTAGCTTGTTCATGGGTACAAAAGCTGGATACATATCTCCAGTTGCATCAAATGATGGAGGAGGAGCCATTATGCTGACCACATTACACTTGGATGGCGAAACCCATGAGTGGTGGTACCATGGGTTGGGGATAATGGGTCATAGCAGCATCAACTCATACACTAAGTTCATTGAGTGGCTCATAGAGCAATTTGGTAGGAAGGATCCAGTGCTTCATTTCAGGGAGCTGGGCCAGATCAAGTAGATAGGCAGTCTGGAGGCTTACATTGTAGAGTTTTAGAGACTAATAGTTCTGGTCACAAACATATCGGAGGCTAGACTGGTGATGTTATTTGTGGAGGGGTTGTTTGAACCTCTACGTGGTTGGGTCAAAGGCTTTGAATTGACCACTCTTTGCGCAACAATTAACAGAGCCAGGGACATGCAGAATGTTGTTCCTAGGAGCAGATTCCCTCTTAAGCCTTCCTTTCCCTAGAAGAGTAAAGAAGTCAAACCTTTTTAGAGGGGGGCATCGAGAAACCAAAGATGGATGAGGAGACTCGGAAGGAACTGAGAAAGAAGAAGCTCTGATTTAGCTGCCGAGAGCCTTGGGCACTAGGGCACAAGTGTGCAGGGAAGGATAAGGTGGGCAAGGCCCATTATATTGAGGTGTACTCAGAGAGTGACAGTGATGATGATGAGGAGGAGCCAACATTGGAGTAGGTATAGGGACAAATACATCAAACAGTTGGGGGTGAGACCTCTTAGGTTGGTGGGGGCAAGGCCCCTATTATTGCATCCTATGAAAATTCCTGAATCTAACACATCAGAAACCCCTACTGCAATTATTGGTTTACAATATCCTACTTGTTCTTTACATTAACAAGTTATTTAATTGCATAAACGTCGAAGTAAACATTATTGCAGCCTTCACAAATATACTGATCAGGCATTGAAATAAACTGAGACAATAACACAAGGGACATTGTTATTTTTGGACAATCTTCCTCAGAAAAACCTAATTTGGGAAAACCTATGCAGCATATAGAGGGTTTGTATTATTAAGCAGATTTTGTGAATACAACTAGGGTGCCAGAAATGGCTCACCCAACAGAGAATATCTTTGGCAGTAGTACCTCTATCCGGAGACAGATATTCTGGCAAATCAACAACCGAATGATCAAACCCCATAGTGACTTGTTGGAATTTCTAAGTCTAGCTGTTAGAAACCCTTTATGTACTTTACTGATTTATTCCTACCTACTTGTTCTGTTAATTAACAAGTTATTTACCATGTAAATACTGGAAATAAATACAAGTACATGCTCAACACATTACAGATCATCAACTTAAGGAAATAGAAACAAGCACACAAGTGACACTGTTGTTTTTGGACTAATGTCCCTGGAAAAACCTAATGCGGGAAAACCGATGCAACTATCTGAGGGTTTGATTTATTAAGATGTTTTAGAATACAATCTGAGTGCCAAATCTGGTTCACCCAACAAAGAAAAATCTCGACAGTAGTACCTCTCTACCTGGAAGCAGATATTCCGGTTGAAACCCTGGATAAACACTCCAGCAGCTCCACAACTCTAATCTGCCCCACAAATCCCCAGCATTAGCCTCTAGGGACTGCATCAGCTCTCCCGACAATTCCAGCTTCTGCCCTTTGCGTCAGCTTTCCTGCCAGTTCCAGCTGTTCCTGGTTGTTCTCGGCAGTTCCGGCTGTTCCTGGCTGTTCTCGGCATTTCCGACTTCTGCCCTTTGCGTCAGCTTTCCTTGTTGCTCGGCAGTTCCAGCGTCTGCCCTCTGCATCAGCTTTCCCTGCTGTTCCGGCAGTTCCCGACAGTTTCGACTTCTGCCCTCTGCGTCATCTTTCCTGGTTGTTCCAGCAGTTCCCGACAGTTCCAGCTGTTCCCGACAGTTTCGGCTTCTGCCCTGTGCGTCAGCTTTCCCTGCTGTCCCGATAATTCTGGTTGTTCCTGGCAATTTCGGCTTCTGCCCTCTGTGTCAACTTTCCCGGTTGTTTCGGCAGTTCCTGATAGTTCCAGCTGTTCTCGATAGTTCCGACTTCTGCCCTTTGCGTCAACTTTCCCGGCTGTTATGACAGTGCTGACTGTTCCGGCATAAGATTGGCTAACCTCGACTATTTGTGCGTCCCTCTCTTCGGTTACTACGCCGATCCTCCTGGTTCTATCTCTGCCTCTTTGCTTCTGTATTCATTGCCCCTCAGCTGCAACTCTGATCACTCTCTCAACTTTCTCAGCAAACCCAGCCCCAGAAAGTCAAAATCTTGATCTCTTGGTGTGTTCTCCAAGTGACCCTCAAGCCCCCTCTTATACTTTTCTCGTTGACAAATCAACGGCCAAGATTAAGTCCCTAATCAACGACTAAGATTAGATCTGGCATGATTCATGACTTTTGGACCATTCTAACACAATTTTATATTAATTCACATTAATATTTTATTTTCCCTAATTTTAGACTTAGGGACTCCATTAAAAAATATTAATTATTTTAATATCTCCCAAACTGTTTAGAATCTGCCCAAACCTTTTCTGGGTCTTGGAGATCTCATGTGCCTTACCCTCTCCACCAATTTTCGTGGCTAGAGCACATCCGATGCTACCCTAAATCAACATGACTCTGGATGTTCCCTATGTTGGACAACAAAAGCTGCTCCAAGCACTGCTCTGGAGCTGCGTCACTCCTTCAGGATCTGCGTCACCCTCTCCTAGCTTAGAGTCTTCTGATTTGCTCCCAGTCTACCCCACAGAATCTCCCCAACGCTACCTTTGAGGCCCAGCGTTAGCCTCTACGACTTTTGCGTCAGCCCTTCTAGGGCCTGCACCATCTCTCCCGACATTGTGCTGGCTCTCTGTTATGTATTCTTTAGTATCAGATAAAAATCCCTTGATGAGCTGCCCCTCATTGCAACTTTGGTCACTAACTTGATTTCCTCAGCAAACCTTGCCCTAGAAAATCGAATTCTTTGATCACTTGGTGTATTTCCAACTCACCCTCAAGCCTCCTCTTATACTTTTCCTGTTGAGTCTTCAACGACCGAGATTAAGTCCCTAATCAACGACTAAGATTAGAATTGGCTTGATCCTCCTCACTTAGAACTTTCTCACCCATATTTTATTAATACACATTAATATTTTTATTTTCCTAAGTTTAGACTTAGGAACCCATTAAAAATATTAATTATTTTAATATTTCTTCATCCGGGTGAAATTTCTCCAAACGATTTCTGGGTCTAGGAGATTTCATGTGCCTTAGCCTCTCCACCAATTTTCAATGCTAGAGCACATCCGATGCTACCCAAAATCAACACATCCATGTTTGGATTCCCTAGGTACCATACTTTCAGGGTAAAAGGGGTTCAAGTAGGACTCTTAATACAACCTTAGCACCACCTATTGGAATGGAAAGCATTGGACTATTCAATACATATTCTTGCATGGTTAGATTGATCTTATGACACTTCCCTAAGCAATTTATAGTTCTTCCATCTACAACCATCACTTGACACTCTGGTGTCAGATATAAAAAGTAATTCAAATCATTGGCTATCTTACAATGAATAAAATTATGGGTACTACTCGAATCAATCAACTATATTACCTTTTTCATCTTGATATATCCTTCTATCTTGAGAGTTTGAGGAGTGGTAATTCCCGCCAATGTATTACAAGATATGGTTGGATTTGTTTCTTCTTTTTTAACCTTTGGGGTTGGTTCATGGTGTATATCTTCTTCTTTTAAGGTTTCTTTTTCCTTTTCTTCCCGCTCTTCACAACTATGTAAAATATTTTCTTCTTAACAAACTTATGACCTTGAGTGTCTTTGTGATCACAAAAGTAACAAAGCCCTTTTGCTCTTTTTTCCTCCAGTTGTTGTGGCGTCAACCTTGTAGGTTGTGGGAGGCCAGGAGTGGTAATAGTTCCATCTTTATAGTTGAGTGGTAGATCTCTTTGTTGCCATAATTTTGCTTTCAACAATTCTTGCCACCCTGAACACATTCTCCAATGACTTAAGTTCCTAAAGGCGAGCCTCATGTTGGATGTTATCCTTAAAGTCCTTATGAAGACATGAGTCAGATGCTCCTTTGGAATATCAGTTACCTTGATATTCAATCTTTAGAAGTTCTCAATGTGCTCCACAACTGAATCCTTTGTTTGAGATTTATCCATTGGGTAAAGAAGGTATTGCTCTTTGTATCCTCATAGTGTGCTATCAATTCCTCCATAAAAAATTGTCCAAGTGACAAGTGATTTACAAGAACAAACCTCGATAACGCACAAACTGATTGGGTTCTAAATATAAAGATACAATGCACACCTTTTTGTGTGTGTGTTGCACATCGTGTAGATCAAAGAACTGCTCCATTTGTAGTATTCATGTTATCGGATCTTTGCCATCACACTTCCTCATATTGATCTTTGGAATATGGTTGGTTTTCAATCCAAAGTTGGAGTCTCTAAAATTATGATTCACATAACTTTTGTTCTCATCTTGAGTTTCATGGAATACCTAGTCACCACTGTGAAACATTTCTTGTAGCAACTTTGTTAAACCTTACTTCAAACCTTCCATGTTCCCTTTTAAACCATTCTTCAAACCTTCCATATCCCTTTCTATTTCTGCTTTTAAACCATCCATCTTAGCATTCCTCATTGCTTCTAGTTCATTTTAAGTTGCTCTTTGTGACAATGAAATTTGTTGCACTTGGTCTTGTTGAAAAGTGTAACTAGGTTCGGTCTTCATAATGACATGTAATTGTGATTTTTGTAAATGATGAAAATAAGAAAATAAAATTATTACTGTAATGCTTGCTTCATGGGTTTCATGAGCAAGAGATTTTAGTTTTAGATAGCTCCCATTGAGAGCCTCTAGGATTTGTCATTAAAGTCAAAGAGTCAATGTCATGTATGAAGAACCCTTCTTGGGGATATTACTAATGTAGATGAGTTAATAAGATTTCCTAGAAGCCCAAAAAACCCACGAAGGAATTTAGCTGGTTTAGACTTCTGAAATTTGACCCCTAAGGAGCCCAACTTTAGCTGCACTTGCAAAACTCGGCCTGCTGGAATTTGCCTGTAAATCCTTCCATAAAATGTCCCAAAGGGCGGGGCTGGCCCAATTGCAAATCCCCCGACTTCTCGGATGAGCTTTTGGGTTGTAGCACTTGCTCCTAAGCCCCACGAAAATGCTGGACTGGCCCTCTGTGCAGTCCCCAACCCCAGTAATTCGAACTGTTGGGTTGCTGGCTCAACTGGCTCCAAAACTCACAAGAAACGTTGGCTTACTGCTGCTCTCCCAATCCTCTAAATCTCCCGGCAAATGGCTGATCAATAGTGCCTCACTCTCCTCCTGCGTATTCTTTAGATAACTTAGAAATACACATTCATTGTATGTGGCTAAATGACAATGTTGTAATACACTCCCAGATTGTTGATTTGGGGTAGCATTGGATGTGCTCTAGCCATGAAAATTGGTGGAGAGGCTAAAGCATATGAGATTTCTAAGACCTAGAAATGGTTTGGCAGATTCTAACCGGTTTGGGAGATATTAAAATAATTAATATTTTTAATGGAGTTCCTAAGTCTAAACTTAGGAAAAATATAATATTAATGGGTATCAATATAAAATTGGGTTAGAAGGTTCCAAAAGTTATGGGTCAAGCCAAATCTAATCTTAGCTGTTGATTAAAGATGTAATCTCGGCCGTTGAAGGACTAACAAGAAAAGTATAAGAGGAGGTTTGAGGGTCAGTGGGAGAACACACTAGAGTGATCAGTGATTCGATTTACTAGAGCGGGGTTTGCTAAGTAAAGTCAAATCAGTGATCAGTAGCGAGGGGCAATGAGTACTGACAGAGAGGCGGAGATAGTGCCGAGAGACCAGTGCAGAGGTAGAGAGGTAGACGCAAAAGCCAAAGCAGGCCACGCAGAGCCCAACAGAGAATGTAGAGGCCAGAGGGCCTATGTCATCCACACAGAGGGCAGTAGGAGTGACGCAAAGGGTCCTAGAGGTTGCGCAGTGCCTCAGAGGGCTGATGCAGAGGGTTCTGAGGCTGACACAGAGCAGTGGAAGGTTCACGCAGTGCTTCAGAGTTGCTAGAGAGGGTTTCGTGGGACAGGTTTTTTGAATACCTGTTTCCGAATACAGAGGTATTACTGTCGGTTATTTTTCTCTGTCGGGTGAGCCAGTTTGGCACCCAGTTGTACTCAAGGATATACTGCATAATAATAAATCCTTAGAATTGCTGCACTGGTTTTCTTGCATTGGGTTTTTTGGGGATGAGTTGTCCAAAAATAACAGTCACTTGTGTGTTTTCTATTTCTTTCTGCTGTTGATTTGTAGATGGTTGAGACTGTATTGTGTTTATTTCGACGTTTATATGCTTAAATAACTTGTTGGTAATTAACAAGTAGGAGAAATAAACCAAAAGAATACAGATAAAATTTCTAATATGGACTTAGAAATTTCAACACGGTATTAGAGCGCGGTTGCAGATCACAGAAAAGCTGATGGCATCAGCTAATTAGAGCATTTGCAACAAAATTAGTTGTCCCGAGTGAGAGACGCTGATCCTTGCAGAAGAGACAGAAGAAGGGTTGATGCAGAGGGATTGTGTCATCAATTTGGGCCAGAGAGAGGCCAACGCAGAGGCTGAGGAGGGCAGAAAGAAGCTCACGCAGAGCCACGCAGAGACTAGGAGGGTTGACGGAGTTGGCTGAGGGAGTTGTTTTGCCAGTTCTGGGATTGCGCAGAGCCTAGAGGATCAGTCCTTTAGTTGCTGTGGCATAGGAAGTTGTGGGCAGTTTGCGGGAGCGAAGCTGGTGGGGTGCTGTGGACAGAACAATACCTAACAGGGCAAAACCAAGCTAGAGGGAGTTGTTACCGAAGCAGATTTCTAGCCAAGGAATTCGGATCAATGTTGCAAGTGCATAGAAGATCAGAGAGGTGTGACTTGACGAGTGGCAGAAGGATTTCCAGGAGGGAAATTGAGACTCAAAGGGAGTCTAGTAGAGAACTTCCAGACGGGAAGTAGCGACTCAGAGGGAGTCGAAGAGAGAAATTCTAGAGGGAGGTAGAGACTCGGAGGAGTCGACAGGAAGAGCGGAGATAACAATGAATGGACTGAGGGATTAGGATAGGTTGGATGGAGCATCCAACTTTGTCATCTAGAAGGCCAGGATCCTGTCTGTTCTGTGTGCCATGAGTGCTCATGTACCTCTAGAGAAGAGGTGGGGAGGCATGGAGCTGTAGTCAGGAGGACTACAGGCGATGAGGGGCAGGATCCTTGAGGTACCCAACCTCTTGGATTATACCTTGCTACGGGAGCCCCGAAGAGAGTAGCAGGACTGTGGATGTTGGTAGAGACAGATGCGGATGAAGCGGAGGAGAGTGCTGTGGTGCAGGAGTCCCTAGGCAGCGCGAGGCTAGTAGGCTGTAACAGTGCGAGAGGCACGGAGAGTGTTGCACTAGTGTAGGATGGCACAGAGAGGTGTGCAACAATGCGAGATGCAGGGATTTGTTGCAGCAACATAGAGGTCAATAGAGGGAGCACTTGTTAGCGGGAGAGGGAGCTTCAACATCGGGTGTGTTTCTAGCCTGTCAGGGATGTCAGAAGTTGGGTGTATCAATTACTTACTTCTCAGTAACTGAGTTGCAGTGCAGTAGCAGTTACCAATAGCATGATGCAACATGATGAGAGGGGGATGCAGTGCAGATGCAACATTGGGAGGATGGACCAACAACAACAAATGCAGAGGGAGCTGCCGTATTGTTGCAGCAGTGGCAGTGGCAGTGGTAGAGCCATGGGCAGCAGTACAGGATGCAGCAGTGCAGAGGATGTTGGGCGGGAAGGCCTAGCATCAACACAGGTACCGGTGACATATAATCAAAGTAATGCTCAATGAGAAGTCTTACTAGAGCACAATCCTCGCTAAGAGGGCGTGTTGATTTGGGGTAGCATCGGATGTGCTCTAGCCATGAAAATTGGTGGAGAGGCTAAAGCACATGAGATCTCCAAGACCT
Organism: Pinus taeda; assembly: GCA_000404065.3. Classification (NCBI taxonomy): domain Eukaryota; kingdom Viridiplantae; phylum Streptophyta; class Pinopsida; order Pinales; family Pinaceae; genus Pinus; species Pinus taeda. The sequence continues at coordinate 201,546 of APFE031265406.1, forward strand.
AGAAATGGTTTGGGCAAATTCTAATCGGTTTGGGAGATATTAAAATAATTAATATTTTTAATGGAGTTCCTAAGTCTAAACTTAGGAAAGATAAAATATTAATGGGTATTAATATAAAACTGGGTTAGAAGGTTTCAAAAGTTATGGATCAAGCCAAATCTAATCTTAGTCGTTGATTAGAGATGTAATCTCGGCCGTTGAAGGACCAACAGGAAAAGTATAAGAGGAGGCTTGAGGGTTAGTTGGATAACACACCAGAGTGATCAGTCATTCGATTTACTAGAGTGGGGTTTGCTAAGTAAAGTCTAATCAGTTATCAGCAGCGAGGGGTAGTGAGTACTGATAGAGAGGCAAAGATAGTGCCGAGAGACCAGCGCAGAGGCAAAGGGGCAGACACAGAAGCCAAAGCAGGCCACGCAAAGCCCAGTAGAGATAGCGCAGAGGCCAGAGGGCCTACGTCATCCACACAGAGGGCAGCACGATTGACACAAAGGGTCCCAGAGGCTGCATAGTGCCTCAGAGGGCTGACGCAGAGGATTCTGAGGCTGACGCCGAGCAATGGAAGGTTGACGCAGTGCTTTAGAGTCGCTGGAGATGGTTTCGTGGGAAAAGTTTTTTGAATACCTGTTTCCGAATAGAGAGGTATTACTGCTAGTTGTTTTTCTTTGTTGGGTGAGCCAGTTTGGCACCCAGTTGTACTCAAGGATATACTGCATAATAATAAACCCTTAGAATTGCTGCAACAATTTTCTTGCATTGGATTTTTCGGGGATGAGTTGTCCAAAAATAACGGTGTCACTTGTGTGTTTGCTATTTCTTTCAGCTGTTGATCCTGTAGATGGTTGAGACTGTATTGTGTTTATTTTGATGTTTATATGTTTAAATAACTTGTTGGTAATTAACAAGTAGGAGAAATAAACCAGAAGAATACAAATAAAATTTCTAACAGATAGACTTAGAAATTTCAACACGGATCCCCTGAAATGCTGATGGAATTGCCTTCCTAGGGCGGGCACGGAAGGTCCCCAGAAGGTAAGGTTGAATCACCCACTTGAGAGATTCGTGGCTAAACAGCCGGTTGACTCAGCTAAATAGTAGAGCGAACAATTAAGTAATTTCGATTTGTAAGGTGTAAGAATCAATCCAAATGAGAGCTTCCTCCTCCTTTTATCTCCTTGGGCTTTCCTTAACTCATGTGGGTCCCTCCATCTAGCTATTCGAATTCCCTCCAAGCCATTCGAATGACCTAGTTCGAATTCACTTTTGGGTGGCCCCCAAATTCCACTAGCAGCCAAAGAAAGTCAAATTTCCTCCTAAGTCCCTAAGTCGAAAATGCGGGGTTCTTTTCCTTAGCCAAAATTGTGCAAAATTGTGTAGAAACACCCTGTTACAAATGTATTTGAGAAGGGACATGACAATGCTCCCCTCCCAAATGTTGCTTGCCCTCAACCAACCTCAAAGCTGGGTGCTCCAAAATATGCTCACCCTCCCAGGTGGCATCCTCATTTGGCAAGTTCTTCCAATGCACCAAGAACTCCCTAATGGTCCTACTCCTCATTTTCGTTTCCCTCTTCTCCAAGATGGCCTCAGGTTCCAAAACCAAGTGGCCCTCATCATCCAATGGGGGTAACTCTGCTGCTGTTATCACCTGTTGCCGCAACACCTTTTTAAGGCATGAGACATGAAATACGCTGTGGATCCTGCTCCCCGGAGGCAGCTCCATCTCATAGGCCACCTCCCCAACTCGTTTGATCACCCGGTATGGCCCTTAGAGGCAGGGCTGTAGCTTCTCGGCCCCCCTCTGCTTCAGCGTGGACTGCCTGTAAGGGTGTAGTCGAAATGTCTCTCTGTCCTATGCTAGTCTGCGTACACCTTTTGCTAGTTTTGTGTTGTCACCAAGTTATCCTTGAGAGCATTGAGGATGTCTTGGCTTTCTTGGATCCAATCTTTGGCCTTTGGGACCCCGCTGTCTCCAAAAACAATGTCAACAAAAGATAATGCATCATATCCATATAAAGCACGGAAAGGACTCATACCAGTGGACATTTGGTGGGTGGTGTTGTAGCAGTACTTGACTAGATGCAACCACCGGACCCAAGCCCTCTGCTAACCTGTCACGCAGTTTCTCAAGTACCCCGCCAACCATTGATTAACCCTCTCGGTCTAGCCATTTGTCTATGGGTGGTAGCTGGTGCTAGGAGTGAGCTCGGTCCCGACCAATCTGAAAAGTTCCTACCAAAAACCTCCTGTGAACTTGCTGTCCTTGTCACTCACGATATTCTTGTGGAGCCCGTGCAACCGGAAGATCACTCGAAAGAACAATTCTGCAACCTGTGCAGCTGTGTATCTGTTGGGATGGCGAAAAAGTGGGCATATTTGGTCAACTTGTCGACCACTACATAAATGCAGTCCTTCCCCTGCACTATGGGGAGCCCTGTCATGAAATACATAGATATACTTTCCCATTTCCCCTCGGGGATGGGAAGCAGTTGTAGCAATCTTGCAGGGTGAATCAACTCCCACTTGTTCTGCTGACATGCCTTACACTCCTGTATGTGCTTCAGCACGTCTCCCTTGAGGCCCTTCCATGTGAATCTCTCCCTGACTGCCATATATGTCTTCCGGAACCCCTGGTGCCTGGATAATGGCGAGTCATGTGCTGCCTGGGGCACTCTCTCTCTCAATTGCGAGTTGGGTACAGGAAAAAGCGCCCCTTGTAATAGATGACCTCATCCATCACTCGGTAACGCTCATCTGCATGGGTACCCTCCAAGACCTCGCATGCCCTCTTGTCCTTGGAGTACTCCACCAATAGCTAAGCCTTCCAATCATGGCAGATGCTCATGAGTGATAGACTAGTTGGTCTCTGAGATAGAGCATCGGTCACCACATTGTGCTTTCCCCGCACATACTCTATATCGAAGTCATAGGCTTGCACCTTGTTGACCCATCTTTGCTGCCTGTTATTGAGGCCTTGCTTCCCCATGAAGTGACGAAGGTTGTTGTGATTAGTCTTCACTCGAAACCTGTTGCCCACCAAGTATTGTCGAAATTTGGCCAATGCATGCATGATGGCTAGCATCTCTTTGTCATATGTGGAATATGATAGCTCAGGTGGTAGGGGCTTCCGACTCTCGAAAGCAATGGGATGCCCACCCTGTGGCAAAACTGCTCCAACTCCCACCCCAGATGCATCACACTCCATGATGAAAGGCTGGGAAAAATCTGGAAGTGCATGATCGGGCAATTGCTCATCACCTCCTTGAGGCGATCAAAGGCAACCTGTGCTCCATCAGTCCATGCGAAAGCCCCTCTCTTAGTCAAATCGGTCAAGGGTGCTGCTAGCTGTGAAAACCCCTTGACAAACTTCCTGTAGTATGCCAAGAAACCCCTTAGTGCAGTCACATCTCGTGGTACCAGCCAGTCTCGGATGGCCCGTATCTTCTCCTCATGAATCTTCACCCCATAAAAACCGATAAAATGCCCTAGGTAGAGCATCTCTATCAAGCCAAACTCGCACTTGGATATTTTGGCATAAAATTGCTGCCCCTCTAGGATGCGTAGTACCTCCTCCAAACGCTGGAGATGCTCCTCCCATGTCCAACTGTAAATCAGAATGTCATCGAAGAAAACCAGCACAAACCTCCTCAACTGTCCCCGGAAGACATGGTTCATGCATGTCTGGAAAGTGGTCGGAGCATTGGTCAGCCCAAATGGCATGATCAGTGACTCGAAGTGCCCATAGTGGCACCGAAAAGTTGTCTTAAGGATACCCTGATCTGGTGTTTCCTCGAATGCAAATCGATCTTAGAGAAGTACTTGGCTCCCCTAAGCTCATCCATCAGCTCATCTATGCGGGGAATGGGGTACCGGTTCTTCAATGTCTTCCTGTTAAGGGCTCGGTAGTCAATGCACATGAGAAGGGTTCCATCCTTCTTCTTCACTAGTACTACTGAAGAAGCGAAGGGATTGGAACTTGGACTGATATGGCCCAATGCTAACAACTCATGAATGGCCTTCTCTATCTCATTCTTATAGGCCTTGGGATGCCTATAAGGGGTGGTGATCACCGCCTACACACCTAGCTGTAACTCAATAGTGTGCTCGAATCCCCTGTCTGGTGGCTGCCCTGGAGGGATGTTCCCAAACACAACTTCGTATCTGTCCAACAAAGTTGGTGTGTTTGGTGGTGGTGGCTGGGACTGCCCCCAATCTCTGAAATCCTCAACTCTACTGCCCATGCAATGTCCCCATGTCGCAGATCTGCCTCCATCATGTGGGCCGAGACTGTCTGAGGTGGATAGGGCTGCATGCCTCTCAGAACTACTAGTTTTCCATTTGGCCCTATGAACTCCATCTCTGGCTTCCTCCAATCAGTAGTGACTTGCCCAAGGGAGTACAACCACTGGACACCCATCATCACGTTGGTGTCTGGCACATCGACCACAAAGAAATGGTCTGTCAACGAATAGTTCCCCATAACTACTGTCAAGGCAAGCACATATCGAGTGCACTGTATGGTGCGGTCATCTGGTACTAGGACTAAAAAGCCCTCAAACTCAGTTGTGGTGAGGCCCCTCCTCTGAACCAACTGGGCATCTATGAAGTTGTGGGTAGCCCCATTGTTAACTAGGACTGACACCCGCTACCCCTGTATGGTGCCTTTGATCCTCAATGTCAAAAAATTGGGAACCCCACATAAGGAAGCAAGGACTCCCCCAGATTGGGCAAGGGATGCCCCTCCTTGTGGAGGTGGTGGTGGTGGCCCTCTATCTGCCGGACTCTCACCATCTCCCACACCACATTCTTGCTCCACCTCGTCCTCCTGGTCACTGTCTGAAAAAGCCTCAATATAGTGTGCTTTGCCGGCAGTGCATCGATGGCCTGGTGCCAAGGGCTCCTTGCATGTGAAGCATAACTTCCTCCTCCTAAGATCCTTTCGTGTCTCATCATCTAGCTGCCCCCGCCCCTTTGTGGTCCTCTGAGGTAGAGGTCTAGTCTCATGTCCCTTTTGTGGAAAAGGGATCCGTGCAGGAAAAGGCGCTCTAGTCTTGGGGATGGCCCCCTGTAGATCTCTGGTGCACAAAACTGCCTCCTGTAGTGTGGAGGGTCTGCGTGACTTCACCAGTCCATGCAGGGGCTCAAGTAAGCCCTCAATGAAGGTGTATACCCTCCTAGCCTTTGATAGAGTCAGAACCATCACTGATACTCGCAAAAACTCTGAGATGTACTGCTCCGTGTTCCCTGTCTGGCGCAGTTGGGTCAGCGCTCTGAAATGGGCCTTTGGATCTCTCTGGTCAAAACACTACGCCACCCTCCTGGTGAAATCCTCATAAGAGGCCACATTGGCATGCCCTAGGGTGTCCAAGCCATGAAACCACCAGTCATGGGCTTCCCCCTCCATGTGCAGTGTGGCCATCTTGAGGGCTTCCTGTTCTGTCAGCCAGTTGAGCTGGAAGTAGGTGTCCATCTTCTCAGCCCAAGCCCTAGCCGTGCACTTGGTAGTGCCATCGAAAGTAGGGAAGTACATCTTCCCTATGGTCCTTTGCAATTCATAGTTCTGGGTTCCCTGTCCTCCATAACCGCTGTTCTTCTCACTCTGCTTGAGCTTGCAAAAATCTCTGAAAGAGAGTGCTTCCCTGAAGCCTGCATCCATAGATTGCCACTCTTTGAAATAATCTCCCATCTGAATGGGATCTTCACCCCTTGCTGGTTCGATTTGTGCCACTGGTACGAAAGAGGGTAGTGTGGCACGAGTTGGCCCACTAGCTGATGGGTGCTGCGCTGCTGGTGAGGGGTAATCAAATGGCTGAGAGGCTCCAAAAGTTTCCCCAAATATTAACCCTTTAGGAGTGGTCCTCTCTTTGTTCTGCAACTTTATCTCTTCCAGCATATCTTTCTAGCCCTTGGGTAAGTCATTCAGGGCTCTCAGGAGATTGTCGAAAGACATCTTTTCCCTGCTCTTGGGCTCCACCATGTCCTCTTCTACCACTGCTTTCCCTCTATCCTCCGTGTCTGGAGTAATCTCTAGCTCTCTTTCTCTGCTCTGGTACCTCTGCCTTCGGTATGTGATGTTCTGCTGGTCCCCTTCTCTCATAGGAGAGAATCCCCACAGCTAAGCCAAGAACTAGGCTTTGATACCACTATAATGTACCTCAATAGGAATACAAGTGATATAAAGCATGCAACCTGTTCAACAAAATATAAAAACGAAATACATGTTAAACACCCATGGAAATGCTGGAAATAAGGAACTGTTGGGCCCGTTTATTACTTCTTTGAGGGCAAAATACAATGGATAATAGAATGGTGCACCTGGGCTTGTCTCAATGGACAAGCATGACCACACCCAGGTGAGAAATGGCTGAACCGTTGACTGCTCCAATTGCTGCACCAATCTGCGTTGCACTGCCCAGAAAACAACCTTTTTTGCTAAGTTCGAATGGCTGGAAAGTCCATTTCCTATGCTTAAGAAATTATAAGATTTGAGCCTCGGACTCTTTGGCCTAAACCCAGAAAAACCCACGAAGGAATTTAGGTGGTTTAGACTTCTGAATTTCGACCCCCAAGGAGCCCAACTTCAGCTTCAACTGCAAAACTTGGCCTGCTGGAATCTGCCTGTATTTTTCCAGAAAATGTCCCAAAGTGCGAGGCTGGCCCCTATTGCAAATCCCCTGACTTCTCGGATGAGCTTCCAGGCTATAGCACTTGCTCCTAAGCCTCACGAAAACGTTGGACTGGCCCTCTGCGTAGTCGCCAAGCCCAGTAATTCGAACTGTTGGGTTGCTGGCTCTGTTGGCTCCAAAACTCACAAAAAATGTTGGCCTATTGCTGCTCTCCCAATCCTCTAACTCTCCTGGCAAATGGCTGATCAATAGTGGCTCATTCTCCTCCTGCGTATTCTTCAGATAGCCCAAAAATATGCGCTCCCTGTATGTGGCTGAATGACAGTGTTGTAACACACTCCCGGATCTCTTGAAATGTTGATGGAACTGCCTTCCTAGGGCGGGCATGAAAGGTCCCCCGAAGGTAAGGTTGAATCTCCCGCTTGAGAGATTCGTGGCTTAACAACTAGTTGACTCGGATAAACAACAGAGCAAACAGTCAAGTAATTTCGATTTGGAAGGTGTAAGAATCAATCCAAATGAGAGCTTCCTCCTCCTTTTATCTCCTTGGGCCTTCCTTGCCTCGTGGGCCCCTCCATCCAACTATGCAAATTCCCTCCAAGCCATTCGAATGGCCTAGTTCGAATTCACATATGGGTGGCCCCCACATTCCACTAGCAGCCAAATAAAGTCGAATTTCCTCCTAAGTCCCTAAGTCGAAAATGTTGGGTTCTTTTCCTTAGCCAAAATTGTGCAAAATTGTGTAGCAACACCCTGTTACAAATGTATTTGAGAAGGGACATGACAAACTATTCTCTGAAGATGCGATAAAGAAGGTCATATCACTTAGATCTGATCTACACAATTTGAAGGTATCAAAGGATAAAGGGTTATCCTCATAAGATCTCAACCGCAAGATCTAGGAGAGATGATTTCAGATAAGGAAATGATCTCCTTTTTTCTAAATTTACTAACTAATGAACAAGGTAACAAATGTTTGTGAGGATAATAAAGCTATCCCATTCAACAACTTGTGGTTTCTATGCAAGATAGGAGATGACAGGTTGAGGGCAAAAAGTGATGAAGGATCAAATGAAAGGATTCAAACATTTACAGAAAGGAAAGAAGACATAGCTAAGATTCAATGCTATGAACAATAACAAGAAAGATAGAGAAAGAAGTCCATTTCACCAAAGAAGTGGAGGAAGCTAAAAGGAGTCGTCCAAGGAAGAGGAAAAGCATTAGAAGTAAGAACTCGTGACATGAAGAATGTCTGGAACAAAATCTATGGCAATCAACTATGTAGGATATATCTCTTGGAAACCTCATTGAAAGCTCAAGTGATACTTATGGAAAAAGGAAGAAGTCATCTAGTACAAGGCTCATCATACATCACTCAAAAGGAAACATCTGTTGGATAGGGATATGCAAGATCCTCCCAATTCTCTAATGGAATCTTCATCAAAAGGTTCACTAATCTAGAGAGGAAGCGAGTGTTTCATCAGGAACTCCAACTTGTGGAATTCATGGGATGATGGTATGATGGCATAATAAGTGAAGCAGATCAAGGGGTTGAAGCTCTTTTCAGTCAAGGAAGTTGCTGAAAGAAGTCTAGATGGCTTAAAGGTAAATGAGGTATGTATGCTTCTATTCAATATTATAAAGTCATGTTGTATGGTTGCAGGTAACATGGATCACTGCTCGATCTTGAGAAGCATGATCAAAGGAAAGGAATCTCCTCCTATGAAAGGTTGCTAGAAGGCATGGGTCACACTAAATGAAATCAACATAATATGTCCTCATATGAAGTATGAGGTGGTTGACTACAATTGAGGAACTCTGATTGGAAGCTCCTGGGAATGAAATGTGTAAAGAAAGGAAGGAAGATATTGTGAGATATGCAACCATGGTAAAGGCGATCAACATTCGGAAGATCAAGAAGATTTGAATAGGAAATCTCTCAGAAAGATATGAAGACTCTGATGGAAGTCTGAAAAGAGATGGAGACCCTTGACAATGGATATCTTTGGGAGATACATCAACATGTATGTAGGATGCTGATGCAAACTGGGAGATGTCATGACGAAAGACCATCACAAAGGTAATTTTGATTAAGTGTTCATTTCTTATTTTTGAACAAATATCTGGATGGGCTTATGCAGGACTGCCAAAGGAAGAATTGTGGATGTCTTCTTAGAGGACCACGTAGAAGGATGTAATATCCTTCCGAAGAAAGTGGTATGAAGAAGGCAACATGACATGAAGCAAGGCCAAATGTAGACTGATGGTTCACTTTCTGATGAAAGGAATGATGGTCTGTGCCCTATGAAGAAGTCCCAAAAGATGAAGACTCTGTAACAAAGAAGAAATTCATGACATTGAAGGGAGGAGTTCTTCAAGCAACTGATTGTCTCATCATCTCCACCTGAGGAGCTGTTGTAGGTCCCTAATTAAGAGGGAGCTTGGAAACAAGCTTCTTACTTGGAAGAAACTTGGAAATTCCTAAGCCAAGAGGGAGATTAGGTACATTCCTTCCGTACGAATCAGTACATTCCTTTATTGGAATTGATATGTCCTCCCTAATTGAGAGGAGAGATAGACACATCATTATGGTCTTCACCTGGGAAGATAAAATGGAGGATTGGGTAAACCTCTGGCATCGGATGCTCTTTGAGGATGAGATAGGGCATCCAAGATAAGAGTCGTCGTAGAGGACCGATATTCTTTGAGGACTGGCTATCCAAGATAAGAATAGTCCAAAGTAGGTCATACTCTGTGAACACTTGGGTGGAGTATTGTTGAAAAGTGTAACTAGGTTCGGTCTTCATAATGACATGTAATTGTGATTTTATGTAAAGAGATGTAAAGAAGAAAAATAAAATTATTGTAATACTTGCATCATGGGTTTCATGAGCAAGAGATTTTATTTTTGAGTCAAGTCTCCCATTTAGAGCCTTTAGGAATTTTTTCATCTAGTCATAAAATAATAAAAGAGTCATTGTCATTTAATGGAGTCATGTTCCACATTGTAAAGAGTCACACTTATCTATGTAAAGTATTTCGCCAAGACCTTGTCACTAGCTCTCTTCAAGTCGGCCTACAATGAATGGAGAAACCAAGAAGATCATGTCGACTCTCCCTCAAGTGATCATGTTGGCCTAAAGGACATGAGACAATGTGTATATATAGCCACACTTGGCCTCACTTGAAGGCAATCAATTTGGTGAAGAAGGGCCTACAAGCATAAGTGCGAAGAAAGGACTAGAAGAGAGAAGCGAAGAACAAAGAGAGGATAGCGAAGGAAGGGATTCTTCTGGGGTTTCTGATTTTGTCTTACATACTCTCTCATGTGCGAAGGAAGCAGGTCCGAAGACATAAAGAGAAGGTTGAAGAACTTGTTGCTACATTGAAGTGACTTTGTTTGGGTATAGGATTTCGCAGAAGAAGTCAAGAAGAAGCGCTATAGGTCTCTCTCTTGAAGAGACTTATCAAGGAGCGAGATTGTACTAGGGTTTCTGAAATAAGGTTAACCTAAGAGACCGAGATTCTCTAGGGAAGCTGAGAAGAGCAGTGTGGAAGAAAAGAGACCGAGATTCTCTAGAACAAGCCAAGGAGAGCAGTTCAAGGTCTAGAAGAAGCCGAGAAGGAGAAGAGGTAGAGCATCAAGGCTAGTGACAAGGGTCTTGGGAGGATACTAGAGTCAAGGGTCTTTGCCATAGTCTTGGTATTCATCAATTGAAGATCTATAAGTAGAATTCCTGATTGGGTTTTCCTCTCAAAGAGTGAGAGGTTTTGGCCCTAGCTGGCAAGCCTACATACTGTGTCTCTTGTCTTCTATTGTTCATTTGGTAATTGTCCTGATGATAAGAACACAATAATAACATAAAAATGAGAAAATCATAATCCAAGAAGTAAAAGTATATCACAAGCAATTATCAAGAAGAGAAATCTCCTAACTTATGATGTCCTAGATTTCTCAACAAGTATGTACCTTGAGAGACAATGATGATGGTGTCTATAAATCATTGGTCTCGCCAACATTGTGCTCTGATCTTGTGGAGAGATAGAGTTTTTAGTCAAGGCCTTGCTATGTGCCAATGCTGGTTGATATGATGCTATATAGATGGGTTACCAATCGGATTCTTCTTATGAGAAATTCTACAGATTGAGAATGACCAAGTACCATTATGAATACCTCCCTAGTTAAGAGGGAGTGTTGAAAAGTGTAACTAGGTTCGATCTTCATAATGACATGTAACTGTGATTTTTGTAAATGATGAAAAGAAGAAAATAAAATTATTATTGTAATGCTTCATGGGTTTCATGAGCAAAATATTTTTATTTTTAGATGGATCCCATAGAGCCTTTAGGATTTGTCATTAAAGTCAAAGAGTCAATGTCATATATGAAGAACCCTTCTTGGAGATATTACTAATGTAGATGAGTCAATAAGATTGTCTAGAAGCCCTCCAAAGACAAGCACAAGTTCTCCTCTTCAAGTCAGCCTCAAGAAATCATGTCGGCTCAACTAATTCGGAGACACAACCCTTCATAAGATCATGTCGGCTAATATACATGGGCTGACTACTATAAATAGGCAACTCGGCCTATTCCACAGTCAAAAGTTCAGATGTCTCTTTGTGATTTCGAGTGGACAGTGGCAGTGAAAAGTTAAGAACACCTATGAGATTTGGATGACCATTTTAGGAGGAAGTTTCGGTGCCACAGTTTGGTGTAGAAGGCTACAGTTTAGATGGAACTCGAGTAGATAAGGAAGGGACAATGAGGATCTCTTTTGGGCTAATCACAATAAAGAAGTATGAAGATCACTCTGGAATTTCGTATGATTACAAAGGTAAGTCTCAGATAAATAGTGCAAACACTGTTTCGATGAAGGAGCTTAGTCAAGGGTACAAGATGGCAGAGACAAGCTTGGTGCTATCTCGCAATGAAGGGTCTCTCTGTTTCGGTGTCATAACTAGTTCAGAAATACAGTCTTGGTGCCATAACAATTTAGTGCAACCACGGTTTGTTGATGATACTATTGTGTTTAAGTATCATCTCAGTGATAAAGACTCGGTGAAGGAATCAATGTTATGAAGGACTCGGTGTCATCACAAGGTCTCAGTAATATGATAACGAGGAGGTCTCACAGTAAAGGAGATCTTGGTGTGAAGATAGTGATAAGACCTCGATGGTGACAATGTCTCAATACTCGGAAGGTTGAAGTGGAACCAATGTTGCACGAAGCGGGAGCGAAGCGGAAGCGCGGAGCGCGGAAGCGTCATTTTCCAAAAATCTAGGAGGCGAAGCGTCCGCGGAAGCGTCTGCTATATATATATATATTTTTATATTTTTTATTTATACTCAAAACAAACATCCCAAATACCAAATTAATTGTAGAAGACATGAAAACATGCATATTTTTGCATAAATCAAGATAGATATGGCATCCATTATTGCATTGTAGTACTAGTATGTACAACAATCATCTATATTCTAGCTATTACAAACATACATCAAATTTTTAAGCATATTATAAAACATAAAACATTTAAGCATATTATAAAACATAAAACATAGAGCATATTATGATTTATCTAGCAAGTGAGCAACTGTCAACATTTGTCATGTCCAAAATTCAAATAATAATGTTTACAAAATATGTCACTTGGTCACCGCCAAGCCAAAAAGGTTCAAAATTCAAATTCACAAGTCTACAAGTCTAATGAGTAATCTATGACAAAAAAGTAGTAGATTGTGAATATATCTACTAATCTCTCCTCCTTCCACCACGAATAGAACGTGGTGGTGGGCCTCCACGTGGTGGTAATGAAGAAGATGGTGGCTGTGGAAGTCGTGGCACTGAAACTGATGAAGAAGAACCCCCTACTGTTGGTGTTGAACCATGGAACCTAGGAACCAAGGGACCAGATGGGGGTGGGGGTGGCATATCAACACGATCATCATCATCCTGGAATCGCTCAAAAAATTCATGCAAAAAAAAACACTAGTTAACAAAAAAATTAAAAACATGAATTAGAGAAATGCTTTATAAGGGAAAATTGGAAAATTCATACCACAATGGACATACCTGGATAAGAGAATCCTCTAATTGCTCTAGTCGCAACACTCCATCCTCCAATTTGGGCTCCTCTGGATTCTTGTCCCAAACCTTAAGGTCTCTATTAGTCTTTGCATCTTCACAGTAATGGGACAACAATCGCAAGTTGTAATGAACATAAACCAAGCTCTCTGCCCGGTCTAAACTCAACCTGTTCCTTTTAACACTGTGTATGAAAGAATAAGAGCTCCAACACCTCTCTGCAGAAGAAGTGTTTACCACCTGTGATAGCACCCGCAATGCCAAACCCTGTAGAAGTGGAGTACCCCCTCCATGCATGTTCCACCACTCAAGAAGAAAAATGCTCTCGAACTTGAATTGCATGCATGCTCCCAAATGGACCAGTGTTGAGCGTATAGTTGCTCACCTGTCTCCGTACCAATGCAGCCTCCTCATCATCAGGGATTAATCTACTCAATGCAGCCATATATTTTTCGTGAACCTCTCTATCTTGGTGTGGTTTTTTCCTGCTCCCCCCCCCAGGTGCTGGTTTTGAAAGCCATGATGGATGATAGTATTTAGGTGTCAAAACATATGCTAATGCATGCAATGGAATATTTAGCATTTCCCATCGATTTTGCACCTCTACACGAATATAATTGTACAAGGTGGTATCTCTAGGCTCAACAATGTCTTTAATCTGCCCCAACATGCTATCCATTTGCTCATACACCTCCCCAATTACTGGTCGATCTGAATCTGCAAACCTGATCATGTAATAAATTGGGTGAATTGCAAAACATATTTAACCTATCCCCAAAAGTAACTGTCAAAAACAGTGTCCTTGACTGCATTAACACCATCTATGTCAGTGTTAATTTCATCCCATGAATCAGCACACACCAGATTAGTTAAAGCTTGTCTCACCTTCACTAGCCCCCTAAAGGTGAG
>APFE031265406.1:234652-254212 GCA_000404065.3 Pinus taeda
AAATAAAAAAAAAAAAAAAAAACACAAGTTAATGAGGAAATGTGGGTTGTATGGCCCTGAAACGCGTTTCCGGCTGTACTGGCCACGTTTCCGTTTTGGGAAACATGGTAGGACAGCCGGAAACGCGTTTCACGGCCGTACCAAACGCGTTTCCGTACGGAAACGGACCTCTATACCACGTTTCCTGCAACATAGCTATTGAAGAATATAAGAAGAATTGATCAAGGATTTCACCACATTGGGGTTTGTCCCTCGCTGGTGCCACATCTTGTGTCCTCTTGTCTTGGCTTGTCTTCTGCTGTTTATGTTAATGTTCTATCTGCACTTTACTATCATGCTGATGTGATTGCTAATCTGAATATTGACATTGGGTTAATATGAAAAATTGAAGTAAATTTCACTAAGCATAGAACATACCTAAATTTATCATGGTATCAGAGGTGAGATGAAGAAAAAGCCCAAGCAAGAGTGAAAGAGCAATCACCAAAGATAGTTGGACAAGATCAAAGGCTCAATGAGTTCCTCATCCCACTTCGTGGCTGAATTAGAAGAGCAAGAAGTGCTGGATTACGTGAAGGGTAAAATCCCTGAGCCTCCATTTAAAATCCCTGAGCCTCCATCAAATGCATCGGTTGCTCCAAAGAACAACTACACTAGGGGTGAAGTTGAAGCGAAGAAGGTTATCAGAGATTCCATTGACAAGCGTCTAGTGGCCAACCTAAAAGTCACTTCAATGGAAAGTCCGGATCTAAGGGTGGAAGGAAGGGCAGATGCCTTGCTTGCAATAAGTTTGGCCATTATGTGAGGGAATGTCCAAATAGAAGGGACACATCACATGATGATGATCATAATCATTCTAGGGTCATCTTTAATGATCGATGGAATGACAGGTACAATGGCAAAGGAAAAAAGAATGCGGGACATCAAGGAGATGGGCGACCCTCCCCGGAAGTAAGGAACTCCAGGTATGAAATCAAATGTTGTTTCTGATACAAAAGGGGTATTATCTTATATTGGTCCTCTCCACTACCTCTCCTCTGGATTCTTTGGGAAATTGGCTTATTGATATTGGTGCCTCAAGACACTTCTTTGGATTCAAGGAAGCTCTCTCTAATCTGATAGAGAAGGAAACAAACTTGGAGATTATTCTTGGAGACAATGTCACCTATCCTGTAAAGGGTGTAGGGAATGTTACTCTTCAATTGGATCAGGGTATCTCGATTCATTTACAAAAAGATCTTTATGTACCTGATCTCAAGAAGAACCTGGTGTCCATGAAAGACAAAGGTTACAAGGTGGCATTCATCGATGGAAAGGTACGTGCTTGGAAAAGGAATTTTAAAGATGCTTTTACTCTTGGGTTCAAGGTTGGCACTTCGTATCAAGTTGCAGGGAGTCCATTAGGGACCATGTCGTGTGACACATCTCTTCAATGGCACCGAAGGTCTGCCCATCTTCATTGTAAGGCCCTACCTGATGTGAGACAAATGGTGACAAGGATGCTTGAATTCAAAGAAGAGCAGAAGGTACATGTCCGAGATGTACCGAAGGGAATCTTACAAGGGGACCATTCCCCTCATGTAATAGCAAGACCACAGATGTGGAACAACCTGAGGGGTTTGAGATTCATGATCAGGAATCTCATGTACGCAGGTTGAAGAAAGCTCTCTATAGTTTGAAGCACGCACCCCAAGCTTGTTATGAGAGGATTGATAGCTATCTAATGAAGTTGAGATTCACTAGGTGTGAAGCCGATACAAACCATTGCCTTAAGGTTGTGGATGATAGACCTCATACTGGTACCTTATGAGAACGACCTCTTTCTGATAGGTACATATCCTCTCATTTGCAAAAGTAAGAGGAAGTTGGATTCCGAATTTGAAATGGTGGACTGCAAGCCTGTGACTACCGAGATGGAGCTTAACTTTAAGAAGTTATGCTTTGGGAAATGCCTCTGAGTTTCATCTACTCAGTAGCATTGTGTTCTTGGTGAACTCCTGTCCAGATATTTGTTATGCAGTTAGCATGCTGAGCCAACATATGGCTGAGCCTCATCTCTCTCATTGGATTGGTGCCAAGAATCTTCTGAGATATCTTTGGGTCACAGTTACTCATGTGCTAAGATACACTACTGGCACTGTGAGGTTGCATTGTTATTCTGATGTTGATTGGGCAAGCAGTGTGGTGGATCGCAAAAGCACTTATGAGTGTTGTTTCTCTTTGGGTTCTGCTTTGATATCCTTGATGAGCAGGAAGCAGAAGTTGGTTGCTTTGAGCACCATTGAGGCTGAATATATAGTTAAGAGTATGGCCTCCTGTGAAGCTGTCTGGTTGTGGAAGCTCTTTAGTGAGCTTTTAGGACACGTGCTGGATACCACTGTGATCTTCTGTGACAACTAGAGTGGGATTCGATTATTGAGGATGTTGGAATTTCTAAGTTTAACCGTTAGAAATTCTTCATGTGCTATCTGATTTATTTCTTCCTACTTGTTCAATTACTTAACAAGTTATTTACCATGTAAATACTGAAAATAAATACAAGCACAATATCAACACATACAGATCATCAACTGAAAGTAAACAAGCACGCAAGTGACACCGCTGTTTTTGGACTAATGTCCCCAGAAAAACCCAATGCGGGAAAACCGGTGTAACTATTCAGAGGGTTTTATTATTATGCAGTTTTAGAATACAACCTGGGTGCCAGAAGTGGCTCACCCAACAGAGAATGCCCTCGGCAGTAGTACCTCTCAGTTGGAGACAGATTTTTCGGCTAAATCACCGGATGAACGATCCCACAACAACAATACAACTTCTGCTGCTCTGTGTCACTTTGATAGGGACTGCGTCACCATATCCCGCTCTCTAGCTCTAGTTTGTCCCACGAAAAATCTCCCAGTGTTGCCTCTAGGCCCTGCATCAGCCTCTTTGGCCCAACGTCAGTCACTCTGGCCCAGCGTCGGCGTCTCTGGGCTCTACGTTAGCCTCTGGAACCTCTGCGTCTCACATGCTAGCCCTCTCTGGCTCTGCGCAGCTCCTGGCTGCCTCTGCGGAGCCTCTGGTTGGCTCTGCGTGGCCTCTATTTGGCTTTGCATCAACCTCTCTCGACTTCTGTGTTGATCCTCCTGGTACTAACTCTGCCTCTCTGTTATGTATTCACTGCCCCTCAACTGCAACTCAGATCACTCACTCAATTTCCTTACCAAACCTTGCCCCAGAAAATCGAGTTCTTGATCTCTCTTTGTGTGTTCTCCAACTGATCCTCAAGCCTCCTCTTATACTTTTCTCGTTGGTCCATCAACGACCGAGATTAAATCTCTAATCAACGACTAAGATTAGATTTGGCTTGATCCATGACTTTTGGACCCTTCTAACCCGGTTTTATATTAATACCCATTAATATTTTATTTTTCCGAAGTTTAGACTTAGGAACTCCATTAAAAATATTAGTTATTTTAATATCTCCCAAATTGGTTATAATTTGCCCAAACCATTTCTGGGTTTTGGAGATCTCATGTGCTTTAGCCTCTCTACCAATTTTCATGGCTAGAGCACATCCGATGCTACGCCAATCAACACTCCCTCTTAGCGAGGACTATGCTCTAGTAATACTCCTCACTGAGTATTACCTTGATCATCCAACATCGGTCCCTATGCTGATGCTAAGCCTCCTTGCCCAACATCCTCTGTACTGCTGCATCATGTACTGTTGCCCATGACCCTCCCACTGCATCTGTACGACATCTCCCTCTACATTTGTGTTGCTGCCCATGACCCTCTCACTGCCAACTGTTGCACTGCAACCCAGTTACTGAGAAGAAAGTAACTGATCCACCCAACTTTGACATCCTTGTCAGGCTAGAAACACTTCCGATGGTGAAGCTCCCTCTGTCGTTGACAAGTGCTCCCTCTACTGACCTCTGCGCTGCTGCAACAACTCCATGCGTCTCGCATTGTTGCCTCATGCTGTCCCGCGATTCCTGCACTGTAGCTCCCTCTATCACTCCATCCGCATCCGTCTCTACCGACATCCGCCAATCCTACTTCTTCTCTTTGGGGCTCCCGTAGCAAGGTATAATCCAAGAGGTTGGGTACCTCAAAGATCCTGCCCCTCATTGTCTATAGTCCGTCTGAATACAGCTCGATGTCTCCCCATTTCCTCTCAAGTGGCGCATGAGCACTCATGGCATAGTCGTCATCTGTCTCCACTTCTTTCTCCGCCCTCGTTAGCGCTGCCTTGGTCTCAGAAGCCTCTTCCTTACTCTTCTTCCTCGGACACCAATTCGCATAGTGACCCAGTTCCCCACAATGGAAGCATTTGACCTTGGAGAGGTCCTTCTTCTTTCTCTTCTCCTGCTTTCCCGCAGATGCGAGAGCCACATCTTCTTCTTCCTCCTTCTTGATTTTGACCCCTTTTCCGCTACTCCCCGCCTTGGTCACCCTTTCGATCTCTTCTTGACGAAGAGCTGCCCACAGTTCCTCCCAATCTGGAAGGCTCGTACTGCCCAGTATGCTCTGGACAAATACCTCCTAATCGTCTAAGACTGCGTTCAATGTGGTCCTTACCATTAGTCCCTGATCCGGCGTGGCCCCTATGGAAGTTAGCTGATCACGAATCTCCTTCAATCCACCGAAGAAGACATCTATCTGCTCTCCCTTTAGCATCTGGTATGACCACAACTGATTTTCAAGTACCATCTTCCTCTGCACAGAAATATGCTGGTACAATTTCTTCAGGGCCTCCCACATCTCATTTGCCGTGTCCTTCTCAGCAATATGCGACACCACATGATCCTTGACCCCATCAAGGATTATGCACTTTGCCCTGGCCCTTGCCTCCTCGTACTTCTCATTTTCAACTGGGTCAATTGGGATCGCTATCGTTTTCAAGGAAAAGTGCTTGATGCGATACCTGTCTAGAATGGACAAGATCTTGGCCTTCCAGACTATGAAGTGAGAAGCTCCGTCCAGTCTATCCTAATCTCTCAGCCCATTCACTGTCATTTCGCTGGTCCTCTTTCAACTCTTTTGAGTCTCTCAACTTCCCGTCTGGAAGTTCTCGGTTTGACTCCCTCTGAGCCTTGATTTCCCTCCTGGAAACCCCTCTACCAATGTCGAGATGCTCCACTCCGATCATTTGTGCAACTGCACCACTGATCTGGATTTCTTGGCTAGAAATCTTCGGTAGCAACTCCCTCCTCCTTGGTCTTGCCTTGTTAGGTACTGTTCTGACCACGGTACCCCACCAGCTTCGCTGCGCAACTTACCCACAGCCTCCTACGACTCAGTAATTTGAAGGTCTGAGCCTCTAGGCTCTGTGCAATCTCGACACTGGCAAAATCTGCACCTCCTTGCCACAACGTCGATCCTTCCTGACTGAGAAAGATGATCGAGCACTGCGTTGGTCAGGTCTGCTCTTCTTTGCCTTAACGATGATCCTCCTCCTGGCTCGAAATGATGACGCAGGCCCTCTGCATCACCCCTTCCTTGCTGCTTTCTACTAGGAACAACTTTTGTCACTCGGGACAACTGTTTCTGCTACTGCTTTGCTCGGCTAAAGCCTTTAGTTATCCTCTGATCTGTAACCACGCTCCGATACCATGTTGGAATTTCTAAGTTTAACTAGTTAGAAATTCTTCGTGTGCTATCTGATTTATTTCTTCCTACTTGTTCAATTACTTAACAAGTTATTTACCATGTAAACAATGAAAATACAAGCATAGTATCAACACATACAGATCATCAACTGAAAGTAAACAAGCACACAAGTGACATCGTTGTTTTTGGACTAATGTTCCTGGAAAAACGTAATGCGGGAAAACCTATGCAGCTATTCATAGGGTTTTATTATTATGCAGTTTCAAAATACAACTTGGGTGCCAGAAATGGCTCACCCAACAGAGAATGCCCTTGGCAGTAGTACCTCTCAGTCGGAGACGGATATTCTGGGTAAATCACTGGATGAACAATCCCACAACAACAATGCAGCTTCTGTTGCTCTGCGTCACTCTGATAGGGACTGCATCACCCTATCTAGCTCTCCAACTCCAGTCTATCACACAAAAAATTTGCTAGCGCTGCCTCTAGGCCCTGCGTCAGCGTCTTTGGCCCTGCATCAGCCACTCTGGCCCAGCGTTAGCCTCTCTAGGCTTTGCGTCAGCCTCTAGAGCCTCTGCATCTCACATGCTAGCCCTCTCTGGCTCTGCGCATCTCCTGGCTGCCTCTGCGTGGCCTCTAGCTAGCTCTGCGTCAACCTCTCCCGATTTCTGCGCTGATCCTCCTGGTACTAACTCTGCCTCTCTGCTATGTATTCACTGCCCCTCAGCTACAACTCAGATCACTCATTCAATTTCCTTAGCAAACCCTGCCCCAGAAAATCGAGTTCTTGATCTCTTTTCGTGTGTTCTCCAACTGACCCTCAGGCCTCCTCTTATACTTTTCTCGTAGGTCCATCAATGATTGAGATTAAATCTCTAATCAACGGCTAATATTAGATTTGGCTTGATCTGTGACTTTTGGACCCTTCTAACCCAATTTATATTAATACCCATTAATATTATATTTTTCCTAAGTTTAGACTTAGAAACTCCATTAAAAATATTAATTATTTTAATATCTCCCAAATCGGTTAGAATCTACCCAAACCATTTCTGGGTCTTGGAGATCTCATGTGCTTTAGCCTCTCCACCAATTTTCATGGCTAGAGCACATCCGATGCTACCCCAAATCAACAGAGGAATCTCGTATTCTATGATTGCTCCAAGCTTATAGGCATCAGGTACCACTTCATCTGGGATACGGTACAACAAGGAGCAAGAAGGCTCCTTCGCATTGGGACTAATGTACAGATCGTCGATATTCTGACGAAGCCCTTGGGAAAGGTCAAATTCTTGACTTTTCGAAAACGACTGGTAGTCTTAGAGAGACCCTCTCCTGAGGGTCCCGTAT
Organism: Pinus taeda; assembly: GCA_000404065.3. Classification (NCBI taxonomy): domain Eukaryota; kingdom Viridiplantae; phylum Streptophyta; class Pinopsida; order Pinales; family Pinaceae; genus Pinus; species Pinus taeda. The sequence continues at coordinate 241,601 of APFE031265406.1, forward strand.
GATATGGATATTGAGCTTTGGGAGCTTCGGGGGGCATGGGGTACTTCTTGGAACGACGAGCAACCATAGGGTGAGTGGTTCAACCTTCCCCTAGTGGTTTGCTATGTAGGCAGGATGAGTGGTTCATCCTTCTCTTGCTGAGAGAATCATAGGGTGAGTGGTTCAACCTTCCCGTTGTGATTTGTTGTGTACAGGGTGAGTGGTTCAGCCTTCCCCTGGGATACCCCATGGCGACATGTAGGTAGGATGAGTGGTTCATCATTCTCCTGCTTAGACATCCTACCCATGCAGTCTGGACTCATGGGAAGTACCTCTCATCTAGCCAATGAGCAGAGAAATGAGGATAGGGACCATAGTACTACCAATGGACGCATCGTGTACTACTGTACTTCCTAGACCGTACTCCCTATGCTAGGATGATAGTGATATAGGATCAATTGGAACTGATTTCGGATAAGTAAGAGTGGTATGATACAACCTCTTTATTTGGAACTGATTTCGGATCAGTAAGAGTGGTATGATACACTCTCTTTATTTGGAACTGATTTCGGATCAATAAGAGTGGTATGAGACACTCTCTTTATATGGGACTGACTTCGGGTCAGTAGAGAATGGTATGATACATTCTCGATCACTTCTTCTTCAAAGTTCAACAGAGTAGAGCAAAGCAGAGCATAGCAGTGTAGGGCATTGTGTTGATTGCAGGGATAGTACAGTCTGGCAGATGGATTAGCAGATGGAGTTCTCCCTAGTTAAGAGGGAGTGTTAAAATTGGCAACTAGGGCCAAGCTCCATGTGGGTCTTCTTATTTATGGCAATTGATGTTTTTCTTGGATTCCTCTCATTGAGAGGTGTAGGATTGATCTAAAGATCATCCGATTTCGACATGTATTCATGGAGATATGAATTTATTTGTGTTATGTGACAATTTGTTGAGGTTGGTCAGCAACCAAATTACCCTCGACGTTTTATTGTAAATTGAAGAGGTCCTCAAGTCTTTTTGTACACACTTCTCCTAAGATCTCCCTCCACTCGTTTGGGTTTTGGTGGATAGAGAGATCTAGAGGGAGAAGCGCTAGACGCAGTGAAGGAAGGAGCCCTAATTGCAGACCTAAAGAGAGGCCTCTACGCTGCCCTAATGAAGATCAAGCTTCAGTCATGGAGGAGTCTTATACGCTACCATGGGGAAGTCTTCTATGATGCCCTAATGAGATCTAGACACAGTTATGGAGGAGTCTTATACGCTGCCATGGAGGAGAGACCTGTATGCTGCCCTAATGAGATCAAGCCACAGTCATGGAGGAGACTTATATGCAGTCCAAGGGAAGGATCTAGCCACCATCATCTAAGGATCTAGCCGCAGTCTTCCAAGGACCTAGCTGCTGTCACAATGATGCCTAGCCGCAGTCATGTCTTACAAGGAGGTCTGGCCGCAGTGAAAAAGGAGACCTGTAGCTGTCAAGAGGAGTACTAATACGCAGTATGAAGGCGGCCCTAATCCGCTGTCCCAAAGGTCCTTATTACGCAGCCCTAATCTGCTGTTAAGAGGCCCATTCATAGTCTTGTGAAGATTCCTATTTGCTGTCATGAAAGAGACTCCTTATCCGCAGCAAAAGATGGCACTTATTCACAGTATAAGGAGGTCTGAAAGGACAGCATATAAATTTGGATTGCTGTAGGTGACAGCATGATCATTGAAGACAATTAAGACATGCCTTAAGGACTGTGTGCAAGGTTGGTAAGCCACTGTTACATAATGAAGGAATGTGTTGAAGAAATCTGCCCTAGATCAGCTTATGTAAACAGTTGGATGTTGGAAAGGGCTGACAGCAGAGTCAAGTTCTTATAGGATAAAGTATTGTTGCGTTGATGGTGCTTGGATGCTGTTTGTTAAAGGACTGGAGGCCTAACTTGTTGCTTGGCTAGGCCGCAAGCCATAGCTAGCAACAAAGGCTGTTCTCAGGATTGCCAATGAGACCTGGACAGCGGTGCAGTGGTGGAGTCTCTCCTTGGTTCATCACAGTCTTAGAAGGCCTGCCTTATTGACCATATGGAGAATGAAGGATGATGTCCTATCTTATGAAACAGGGACAGCTTATGCAGCAAGAAGACTACAGCGTTCTGGGAATTATATTGAGTCAAGGCTTGACTATGTTTGACTCTGTGTGATGAGCTTCCTGTTGATGATACTTGGATGAAAGAGTCTGTCCAGTTTGACCAGATTTGACTTCTCTGGTCAAGGGTTTTCTACTGCTGTAACAAAATCTCAGATTTGTATATTTGTACTATCTCTCTCTGCTGAACTATTGAAGAATATAAGAAGAATTGATCAAGGGTTTCTCCACATTGGGGTTTGTCCCTGGCTGGTACCACATCTTGTGTCCTATTGTCTTGGCTTGTCTTCTACTGTGTATGTTTATGTTCTATCTGCACTTTACTATCATGCTGATGTGATTGCTAATCTGAATATTGACATTGGGCTAATATGAAAAATTGAAGTAAATTGCACTAAGAATAGTACATACGTAAATTTAACACTTTTGAATGTGATCACTCTCTAAGTTTGTTGTGATTCTTTAATTGACTTCTATAATGAGATTGTTCAATCTCTTTCCTGTTCATCCAACTCCTCTCCATCCTGCAGCTTACCTTTTATAACCCATCTCGAAGGGTCAGTCAGATCTGTTTAGTTGCTCTTGCGCTTTAGTTATGAAACAGTTTGACTCCCCTTTAATAATCAATGCCCACTGTCTAGTTGACTTTTCTTGATCATTGAATGCCACATTGACATTTCCTCCTTGATGACATATGTCTAATTGTGGCATAATATAAGTGACAAGGCTATTGCTAATCCAATCCATGTCTCTCATAGAATATATTCAATCTCCTATTCTAGTTGTCAACATATGTAGTCAAACCAATATAGTAGATGCGCTAGTCTAAGATTTCTAGCACATCTCCCAGATTTGTGAGTCTAGTTGATAAATACATTTTGTAGTCAATCGCATCTCCCTTCTCTAGGATTCTTCTAGTTGATCCAGTTTGGAATCAATAATTCAATATGGAGATGTTTGAGAATTTTTAATTGTTAATAGTAGTTTTGTGCAGTGTGTGTGGATTTTGTGTTTGGTGAGAGATGTTAATCTCCTTATTTGGGAAGGGAATGGAAGAAAAACCCTGCCATGCATCTATTTTGTGCTTTTAATGATTTTGTATAACAGATGGCTTAGTTTTTTAGGAGAAAATAGCCATATAGAAAAGGGCCATATAATGCTAAATAGGGATACCTCTAAATTTTGAACTCAAGTAAATGCATGAGTCCAATTTCTCTAAACAGGAGATAATGTTCTTTTCTTGATAATGTATTGGGCCATTATTATAATTTAGAGGGACCGTTTGTTAGTTACCCTCATTAAAAGCTTTGGCCAAGGCATCATTGTGGCAGTTATTTGCCACACATTTATATTAGTTCCTTTCAAGGATAAGATAGGGTGATATAACAGCTGTTTTCTTAATGCGTCTTTTGAGTATTTATATCATCTTTTTAGCTAAGTGGCTTACATTTTCAAGAATAGTGAGAACGCTAGACAAAGATTCTACTTTCTTGAGTCCATCCAGGACCTCCTAATGACAATGCGAAAAAAATTACAAATGAGATGGTTTACAATGACTCAATACAAACATTCACCCAACATCCTTTATAGAAGAAAAGGTTAGAGATTGACGTGGGATCAATATAAATTGTTTTAATAGTGAATAAATTCTCTAGAACAGAAGGCTTTTCATTTATATATCAATGATAAAAAAACCGTATGTAGTGAAGGTCAATAGATCCTTGTGAAATATTTCTACTTTTCCCATTAGTTTATAAATATGTTATTTTGTTTATGTTTATGATGTTCATTATTATATTTTCGTCCAACCTCACAATCTAGAAATGTCTCTTACCTCTGATAAGGGTCCTGCAGAAAGGCATGGAGAAAGCATTCAAAGAGAGGATGTTGGGTGTTCCTACTGGAGAAACACTGTATGGAAAAACGGTAAATATAATGTGCTCACCATTGTTTTAGTATCTGAGGGATTGATCCTTGATTCATAATTGTATTCTGTTTCTATTTAGAAGTGCATTATGTATTACTTCATGAAATATATACCAGTATTTATGTTAAAAATATGAAAAAGTACAATATGGCTTCGTTATACAAGCAAGTAGATAATGATCAGAATGACAAGGTTTCAAAACTTTTGTCAGCTCATTGTTCTTATACTTAAAAGGATACACAAGTGCGAGAACAAGGTCCTTCTAGATAATAATGCATGTATTTCAGAAAGATTGAAAGTACTCGCAATATCTACATGGGGTGGACGGGAGATCTAGAGAATAACAGTACGAAGTCAAAGGATTGAAGAGGAGTCTGCATCATACTTCAGCCATGTCGTCTGTGTGCTTCTATGTATTGGTATCAATGGCACATAGCTTTTCAAAGGACTGTTATGGGATTCCGTCACAGTCCTTTAGCTGCTCGATATTTGCCCATATATTCCCTATGTCCTTCTCACTGAATGTCATAGTCCATTTGAGCACTGCTTTCTTATCTTTGCATAATCAGAGGTTCTCTTTGGCTCTATGGATGTTTGCCTTTAATGAATCTCTCTCTTCCAGGATTGCTGGTGGTGATTAAGCAAATCTGGTTCTTCAGGTCTCTTTACGCTTCATCAGAGAAATCCATTGTAATTCAGGAAGAATTGTTCAGACTGCAATTCTTTGTTGAAAGTCGTGATTGGAGTTTTGGAGAGGCTTGAAGATAATGTAACAACTAATGTTAATTAAGTTTGTAAATGGTGTTAGGCTAGTTATAAAATTAATGTGACATTTGACAAGGAAATAAAGCATATGGGATAAAAATGATGTAATTGGATATTAGGACATGCTCCCATACTTTTGCAAGTTACGGTACATGGCTTCCCAAAGGAGTTTTATAGAGTTCCTTTCCAGTCCTTTAGCTGCTTGATATTTGTCCATATATTCCCCATGTTCTTCTTCTCAATGAATGTCATAATGTCTTTGAGCATTGCTTCGTTATCTTTCCATAATCAAGGTCGTCTTTGGTTCTATGGATGTTGGTCCTTAATGCATCCATCTCTTCCGTGATTGCTGATGGCGATTAAGTGATTTTAGTTCCTTACCTCTCTTTATAGTTCACCAAAGAAATCACTTGTAATGCAGGGACTCACTCACAATGCAATTGTTTGTTGGGAGCGGAAATTGGAGTTTCGGCATAGATCAAATCTGTAATGACCCATCTACTAGTACAAACGAAATGTGAATTATTAGCATGCATACGATGCATGCATATGATAGCTACATATGCATGCGTCGCCTACACTACGCTAGCAGTCGTATTAAATTATGAAGAAATTCCAAGCATAGGATAAAAGACATAATTGTTGAAGATATTAAATAAATATCTAGCTTGCAAAAATATATTGGAATATGTATTTTAGTATGTGTCGTCATCATAATAGGCAACCATAGAACATTATCCAGAAGTTCTAAATTAAATTATTAAAGTTTAGAAGGGAGTTATATTATTATAAAATAAGTAACTCTTAACTAAAGGTTAAACATTAAAAGAGGTATAATATAATAAAATATTAAATAAAGCTTATTAACAAAAGGCCTACGTAATATAGTTTGGTATCACCTAAAACCTTATAAAGTGATGAGTGTCAATATAAAGCATGACTACCTCTTTAATTCACTATGAGGAGCCACGTATTAGACAAAGGACACACAACTAAGGTAATGAAGGATGAATGAGCGGTGGTCCTAAGAAATAAAAGGAGAAGGGAGTAGGACTGAAAGGGGAGGATCTTTTGCTGTTGGGGGAGCACAGTGTTGAGAGGAGGAAAATTTGTAGCAGGAGATTACAGACAATAAGGACTGAGCCCTGTTTGTTCTTGAAGTTTTTTGGGCATGGGGGAACAAATTGCATCAATTGAGAAGCATTCTGGACTGAGTACCTAGGTTGTACCCAGTTTGGCTGGGAGGTTTTGGTCTTTTGGTAGCGAGAGCGAGACCGGAGCAAATTCCGAAGTATCTTCAACTACAACAAACCAGGTAGGTATTCAACAACAAATTAAGGAATTTTAATGTTATGAATCCTGGTTAAACCTTAAAGCAGCATTCATATTTTGTTTAGTATAAATACCTGATTATATAATTTGGAGTCCTACATTCTTTATCTGATTAAATAATTAAAGCAGCTTTCATATTTTCTTTAGTATAGATATCTGATTATATAATTTGGAGTCCTACATTCTTTATCCGATTAAATAATCTGGAACCCTACAAAATTTGCTCCCCCTGAGTCAAAGGCTCAACACGAGTCTTCTTGTCACTATCTTTGCTTTGTTCTTCCATTCTTTCCATCTGCTGCCACAGCTCTGGTAGCATTTATCATGTACCTGCAATCCTCACTAGGAAGGCATGGAAGAACAATCACAACCAAACAAGATATGCAAAGACAAGAGACTAATAGAAGCAACAACAATAGTAATAAACAAGAAAGAGATATAAAATACTTATCTGTTGAGAAGAACATCATTCCCTCTTGAACTTTAGATTCCTTGCATCTATCTTGCACTTTATCCATGCCATCATCTTGATGCCATTTCTTCCTTACAAGGGCTAGAGATTCTACTTTCGGTGGAAACATCCAATCGTAGGGTTCAAGGCTTGTTAGGGTTTACAAATGTCTAGCTAGGGTTCTTAACTTCAAACCCTAGACTGATAAAAGTCCATAAACCCAAACCCTTTCTTCTTGCTAGGGTTTACTAACCCTAGTTATCTAAAATATCCAAAACCCTAGACTTGATTGCATATGCGATGAAAGTCATCTTTGGTTTCATCAAACCAAGTGGCTCAGCTTCTTCAATAAATATATCAGTACGCAAGAATCCATATCAGCAGTAAGACACACATTAAATCAAGAGGCTTGGATCTTAGCAACAGTAAGTTTATTTAATCCAATGTCTTAGATCTGCTAGATCTGAATGTGACCTATATTTTTTAATCCTGAAGAGGGACTCGGCCTCTCTTTACTGAAGTGACCGAGATCTTTTCTTTCAAAGACTCAGCATCTTTTCAAAATGTCATAATACAACATCAACATTTATTAATGTCATTTCTCCTTGACATATCAGTTTATCAAAGCATGGACTCCCTCACGTCTGTCTTCAAGGATTTCTTACTTATCTAGTGAGTTTCTTCAATCTCAAGCTTTAGATTGTATTGTGGCCAAGTCAAACCTCTCTTCAGTACAGAGACTGCAAGGAGTTATCAGGTCGGCTCCTTGCAGTGCATTTCATCAAGATCTCATGACCTTCTACTATGTATAGAACAGAGAATTCTTCAAGTTAACCCATACCCTAGAATGCCTTTTACATATCCCATCATTGGCATCCCTCAATCAAGGACCTCTGCCTTTTCATAATCATTGTAGTTGAAGCAATATCTTCAATATGTAAGAAATAGATTCAAGTACTTATGGAAGCAACACATGTCAATTTGTTCAAGAACTTATTTTATATGGATTTTGTCTTTGTCCTGCTGCAAATGATTGACCTAGTCAAGAGAGAGACTGAAGATGGATTCAGCCTTTTTCACAGTGATCCTTCTTCTTATCTGGGACTCAGTCATTCTTATCACATGGCACATTCAATGCATCTTTCCAGGGCCTCTTGTAATAAAAGGTCCATGATAACTTCAATGCCCTGCTTATAATGCAATATTTTCAGGGAAGCATAAGATTGGTAACTCATTCTTCATTTTATTTCAGTACAGGACTTTCTTTGAATTAAGTGATAGTGGGATTCTTCCATAAGACATATCGCAGTAGGTTTAGTACTCCAGACTTTGACTTTAGTACTACAGACTTTGACTTAGTCTTGTTAGCTATAATTTTGCACAGACCCATTTCTTCAGTTATTACCAATTACATTCGAGCCTTCCAATCCAAGCGACTGAAGCACATCATAATTTGCAAATTATACATCTTCCTTTAAGTAGCAAAGAGTGTTCAGGACCATCAAGTAATTTCCTTCCTTTACACCGTCAATTTTTGAATATTCGAAAGGAACTTCATGATATTCCGGAGGTAACAAAAACCTTGGCATTACAAGTTCATTTTGGCTCATCAACATGTCTCAGGATAACTTGTATGCAGGCATACTTTTTTTCATACAAATTCTTCAGTTATTGTTAGAATTCTTCACAAGGACTTGAGACTTTAAATGTTTTGTCTTGAGATGAATTATAGCAGAGACTTGTCCTAAGTTGCTTGAACTAGGGATTGAGGGAAGATGCACTTTCAATTCTTAAAAGAACAGAACTTTTGAAATAGCTCATACCTGTTAATGCAATCAAATTTCATTGGCTTTGACTTGGCTGAACCAATAACCTTCCATGGTCTTTGTTCCTTTCCTTAGAGGACTTTTTCGGCCTTGTAGCAGACTAAGTGAGTTAGATTTCTGAGAAGCATTCTTCCTTGACTATGAGCATTAGCATCTCTCTTTGATTGAAAACAATAGGTCAGCCTTATTGAACATAACAAAGTGGAGGTCTCATATCAATCAATTAAAGATAAGAATATCCTCAGTTGACTTCAGATGCAAGGTCTCGGTCTCCTTTGGCCTAAGACAAGATAATTACTATGCTCAAGACTTCTCAGACTTTTGGGTACAGTGATCATAGGCCTCGACCTTGTCACCTTCCAAAGAGATAAAGTGGCTCGGTCTTGACTCCTTCCACAGAGACATACAAGTTCGGACTTGATTTCTTACTCAAACTTGTCACTTTACAGAGGTAAAGAGGCTCGTATGTGGTCACTGATTCGCTTCATGCCTCAGACTCGGATTATCATCTTTCAGATTATCATCATGAAGTAAACATAGGTCACCGAATTCGTCCTTGCCATAGCGATAACTTGCATCTTTCACAGAGATAACTAGCACTCGCCTTGAACAATACCACAGAGACCTTGTTTTAAATATTTTTCAGGACTTGGCTTCAATCACGGGTAACTTGGATGCGACAGAGAGGTGGAGCTCATAGAGAAGGAGCTCGAACCTCTTGAATTTAAAATCTTTCAGGGAAAGCTCAGATCTTCCACAAACATAAACTTGGACTTCTCTTCATAGTGATATAAGACTTAAGTTTGGATTCTACAGAATTTGGATGACCTTTCTGACTGCTCTTCATCCCTTTGGCTCAGAAACCACGTTGATTTTCCAGTAGCATACAAGATTAGAAACAAATTTTCAAACTGATAACTACTTCCAATGACGCAATTTGACTTCTTTACAACATTCCAATCATTAAGCAGTTATACTTGAAAAATTTCAACCATTAAATACAATAGAGCAGTAGAAATAACAGCGAGGCAATGAAACAAGAGACACTGAGATTACCCTGGGTAAACCCCACTCCAAGGGGAAAAACCCAGCAACATTTCCTTATGAGATATTGCCCAATTCAATCCAATTTGTACATCAAAATAGCATATCTTTGACAATATCATATAGACAAATACTGATCAGCAAGATGAACTCCCACAAGTGCCAAATCAACCTCCAAAGTGTTGAAAAGTGTAACTAGGTTTGGTCTTCATAATGACATATGTAACTGTGATTTTATGTAATTGACGAAAAGAAGAAAAATAAATTATTATTGTAATGATTCTCTCATGGGTTTTGTTGTCGCACTGATTGTCCAGGCAGCACGACAATGCTCAAACTGGGGGCTGTCACCCTGATTCCCGGTCCCTCCGTTTAAGCCATCTCCCTGACGCAGGCTAAGGGGGGTAAATCCTATGGGAAAAAGGAAGACTAATTGGGAAATCGCTGGGTTGGGAGACACAGTAGGGGGAAACAAGCACTTGATCGATTTTAGAATTTGATTAGATTTTTAAATGCTAAAGACCAATGCCTTATGGAGTTAACCAAGTAATTAACTAACTGCCGCTGCTTATGAAGTAATTTAACAATTGCTTGAAAATATTTACAAAATATCAAACATGTAACGAGCATTATATAATCCAAGCAATGATTAATTTTACCAGATGCAAGATATTCAAAAGATGCACAAAGTTCTGGCAATTAAATTTCAAAAGATCAAATACTTTAAGCAACCACGAAATTTAAATGCTAACCAGTTTCAAATAGTTAATCTCCAAATATAAAAATTTAAGCACGTTTAACTATACCAACTAAAACTTTAAAGGAATTTCCAATTTTTAATTAGTCTTTTTTTCAAAAATTTTTTAAATTTTTTATATGTTTTTTTTAAAAATTTATTATTATTATTATTATTATTATTTTTTTTTTTTTTAATTTTGTAATTTAAATTTTATTTTTTATAAAATAAATCTAAAACAAATAAAAGTCTAACTTCTAGATTTTTAATTTTGAATTTTTTTTTTTTTAGGATTTTATATATATATATATATAATATATATATATATTATATATAATTTAATTTTTTAGATTTTTAAATACAAAAATGAAATCAAAACTAAATCAAATCTTTTGCAAAAATAAATAAAATTCTAATTTAAACTAAATAAAAAGATACCTAACCTAATGAACAAAATAAAATTTTAAACTACATCTAAAAATAAATAAAGATCAAATTCATTTTTTATTTTTATTTTTATTTTTTGATTTGATTTAAAATAAAACTAAAACTAAACCTAACTATATAAAACTCTAAATCTAAATCAAATAAAAAAAATTCTAACCTAGCCTAAAATCAAAATAATCTAAACTAAAATGAACTAACGTATATACATTATAATCTAACACTAACTAAATACAAATGAAATAAAATGAAAGAACTAAACTAAAATTGAATTATTTACAAACTAACCATATGAATTACGATTAACCCTAGCCCAGAAAAATTCAAAGTATGCTGTGCGGGCTTGCAGGTGGAAGAGACTAGGAGGGTGGTGAAAGAAACCGAGCAAGGCAGAGGGAAGAAATGCGAGGAGGCTTTGCAGTTTTGATATTTTGTTTGTAGGTGGTGCATCAAAATGAAGCGGCAGGAGAGTGGAGCGAAGAGCACAATGGCAGGAGCAAGGGACGAATCTGGCAGCTACATAGGAGGGATAGCAGCGTAGATCTGGAGATCGAAGCGACAAGGAAAGGCAGGTCGGATAGCACGCAGAACTGCGTGAGGAAAAGGCAGTGATGGAGATGCGATGAAACATGGGCAATGTTTGGATACTGCAGGGTGAGGAATGAAGAGTTGCGGGAGCGGTGATGTTGGAGAGGCAAGGAAAGAGCCACGTTTGAAGGAGTGACTGCATGAGGAAGCCTGGGAAACTTCTTGCATAGAGGGATTGGCAGCAACGCAAAGAATGGCCAGTGGATGGATTCGATGGAGGCGAGAGGATGAGTGAGAAGCTGTGCGATTTCTGGAGAGGCGTGGGTAGTGGCAGAAGGAGAGATAGACAATTTCGGGCAGCAAGGGTGAGAAATGAAACACACAGCGGCAAAACCCTTAATGAATTTTGAAAATAATTTTGTTGAACAATAAACAAAATGGAAAATTGCTGCCAAATAAAACCCTGAAATTTCCAGATTAAAATGTTATATTTTGCTTCAGGATTTATTAGTAAATACCAAAAAAAATTTGTCCAGATTTGGACAAGATCCCTGGATTGCAAAACGATGCGCCTGCAAAAGCTAGTTTTGAGGCCAGATCTTACCCTCTAGGGCCTAGATCTGGCTTCAAACAAATTTTTTTCCTCAGACCTGAAACCTGCAATGGAAAAAACAAAACACCCAGAAATAATATATGCAAGGATTAAACCTAAAAAAAGAAACCCAAAAACCAGCTAAACAGTTACCATATTTACAGCTTAAAGGCTCTAAATAGCTAGATTTGTCAGTATGCCACATAAATATTTTCAGAATTTTAAATTTACTATGAGATGCTTCAAAAAACCCTTCATGCATTCACAAGAAAATTCAAATGATAACCTCAGGATCAAAACTAGTCGGGCTCTTCAGAAAATGCAATCCGGGAGTTGGCTGGTTCAGCCGAGAACTTCCCCGAATGCCTCGGTAATCTCAAAAAAAAAATTTCCTACACAACTTAATTCAACCATTAACAAAGAGGGAGAAAACGATACTAAAAGCCAGATCTAATGGAGATACTTGCCATTATATTCAGAAAATTTAACTACCATTCAAACCCTAGTGATTAGACAAGATACCTGTGTTTAAAATCACTCTTTATCAAGCTATTATCAATGGCTGAAATTAAAATCATGCACAGAAATAAAACATCTTACAGCATTTCCAAAAAAGTAACACCAACAAGATTTCAACCCCAAAGTCTTTCTTTGTTGCATATGAAAAATGACTACAAGAGAGCTTTCTTTAGCACAAGACTCACAGATCGAATTCTCTCAAATGACCCCTGACACCTTATTTAAAGGAAAATTTCCCAAAGGCTAGTTCGAGTGATCCATGTCAAAGTGATCTCGACCGTCGATGAGGATCAAAATCTCTTTTAATCTCATCCATCGAAATTTTAAATGCATT
>APFE031265406.1:254793-319601 GCA_000404065.3 Pinus taeda
TATGGACATTTAAGAAATATGTGCAATCATAAAGCATATGTGATACATTCTAATTTATTACATTATGATAAAATTGTCAATTGTCAATGCATAAACTATAAGTCTCTAAATTTACATCACATTTACTCATGAATGATCACATAATGAAAATAGAAATATCCAAAATAAGCCACGAGAAATTTCTAATTTCTTGTCTCGTGTTTGATTGGGAGTCTCCTCCTACATAGTCGAACGACCTTAGTGCTCTTGATTAAATACAAGTTCCATACACTAGTACCCTACAGGCTCTTGATTATTGGGAGTCTCCCCTGCATAGAGGGCTTGGTTCTCTTGATTAAATACAAGTTCCATACCCTAATACATGATAAAATTCAATGGAAACATTGCAATCCCCCCAATCCTGAAATCCTGAAAAACAGAAAAGTCTGTTGGATTTTGAGTGAGATCTAAAATTCTACTTTCTCCATATGAAATCCAATGAGGGCGAAACCACTCTTAAACATCCTGAGTCATTTCATGGTAATGTTAAAAATTTAAGTAAAAGGATGAAAATGAAAACTAAAGGAGAATATCACTTTTACTTTAAGAATTTAACATTACCATGAACTGCATATGCCTCAAACTTCCTGGTGAACTGCATATCAACACTAGGGCAAAAGTTCACTTTTATAACTTTAGACAGGCATCTAGAAGCAACTAGAAGTCACTAGGATAACCTAAAAATAAATTAGAAAACAAATTAAAAAAAACACAAGTAAAAAGCTGAAACGTGAGTCGTACGGCCCTGAAACGCGTTTCAGGCCGTACTGGCCACGTTTCAGTTTCGTGAAACATGGCAGTACGGCCTGAAACATGTTTCAAGGCTGTACGACATGCGTTTCAGCGTTTTGTACTCGTTTCCGTACGGAAACGCCCCCTTGCTTTACGTTTTCTGCAACTTACCAATTTTACATCTCAAGGGGGAAAACCCATTTGACATAGACCCTCATAGACCACCCAGCGCTGCGACACAAACATAATCTAGTAGATCAAGCAATTTGTAATAACCTAACCAAATAGTTAGAATTATCTCCAAATTACTTTTACATAAACTCGACTTAGCACACTGGGATTCCCCTAAGATTCTAATGACAAAATCCATTCCGGCTTTGGGGTTAGGCTGAAGGAAAACTCTGTTGATCATGGATCAGTGAGACAAAAAACCTTTCGCAGCGTAGATCGTCACTAGAAAATTAGGTTTACCTAGGCAATTACATATATGACACATATCTACTAAGATTATTTACAATTTACACATGCAGACTAGGTTTACAACATAATATGATTGGGCTAATGATGATAATCGAATGGTACGGACATGTCGATCAAGCGCTATCCCTTTTGTGAAAAATGGGGGTGTATTGCTATGGGTAGTTGACACGTAGTGGTCAACATCTGGCTTTACTTGGGGACACATTGTTGCATTGTAGGAATATGAGAATCTAGAATTTGCATCCACGCAACACATGACAAAACATATATAGCATCCATCCAAAAATCATCATATAACATTAAGCACATGAAAGATATAAGCTCTTCATTTATTAAGTATCTAGTAACATGAAAAGTAAATCTAATCCTAAAACATAAATGAAAATGCTGAAAAAACAAGGAGTAGGGTTAGAAATACAGAGGATGCCCCATGGCATCAGATGTGTTCAATATAGTGTATACTGAGCATTTGCCTGCTTTCAGGCAAATCTGTCAGTTGCTTCTCGGATGTGCCATGTCCAATTCTACATATAGTAGGACTTTTTCCTATTCGAAAATCAAGTTGCTCGCGACCATCTGATGCATCAAATCTTCTTCTCGTTCTCTTTCTTTTGCGTTTTTTTCTTTGTGGCAGGCTGTATCATTGATGACGTGGAACTTTCTGCTTCAAAGCTCTCAGATGAAGTAAGTAAGATATGCGTGACATGTCTTTCTTCATTCTGCATCTGCCCTGTCAAGGATGATGGATCAATCTCACAGGTGCCATGAGTTATAACTTGATCTTCTATGACTGGTGGATTAATCGTGTGAGCATCAACCTGATTATTAATTTCCTTTTTATCCAAGTCGCCTTCACTTAGCCACTTTTCAATGGAACAAAGGACCTCATAATAAGATGGAGCTTGTTGCAGCGGATAAGGAGGCTTTTGATCTATTGATGTTCCCTGGTTTCTTTCATCCTCCGACCGTTGTTGAAATTTCTGAACTTGTATTGTAATGGCATCCATCTGACTAGAGTGTTCAACCTTCATAGCACTGATTTCCCTGGCATGGTCTTCTTCCATGGTCAAGAACTTATTCTGAAGACATATCTGATTAGCTTCCATATCTTTTATTACTTTATCGTCCTTTACCTTTATGGTCATCCAGCAATGTTGCATAAAGTTGATCTCTTTCTTATGATTTGCTTGCATGGTAGCCAACTGATTATTATAATCGAATGTCATGAGTGGATGAGTGAGAAGCTGTGTGATTTCTGGAGAGGCATGGGTAGTGGTAGAAGGAGAGATAGACAATTTCGGGCAGCAAGGGTGAGAAATGAAACACACAGCGACAAAACCCTTAATGAATTTTGAAAATAATTTTGTTGAACAGAAATTTAAAACCCTGAAATTTCCAAATTAAATGTTATGTTTTGCTTCAGGATTTATTAGTAAATCCCAAAAAGATTTCTCTAGATTTGGACAAGATCTGAAACCCTGGACTGCAAAACGATGTGCCTGCAAAAGCTAGTTTTGAGGCTAGATCTCACCTTCCAGGGCCTAGATCTGGCTTCAAACAAAATATTTTCCTCAAACCTAAAACTTGCAATGGAAAAAACAAAACACCTAGAAATAATATATGCAAGGATTAAACCTAAAAAAAGAAACTCAAAAACTACCTAAACAATTACAATATTTACAGCTTAAAGGTTCTAAATAGCCAGATTTGTCAGTATGCCACAGAAATATTTTCAGAATTTTAAATTTACTATGAGATGCTTCAGAAAACCCTTCATGCATTTATAAGAAAAATTCAAATGATAAGCCTAGGATCAAAACTAGTCAGGCTCTTCAGAAAATGCAATCCGGGAGTTGGTTGGTTCAGCCGAGAACTTTCCCAAACGCTCGGTAATCTCAAAAAAAGGATTTCCAACACAACTTAATTCAACCATTAACAAAGAGGGAGAAAACGATACTAAAATCCAGATCTAATGGAGATACTTGCCATTATATTCAGAAAATTTACTACCATTTAAACCCTAGTGATTAAACAAGATACCTGTGTTTGAAATCACTCTTATCAAGCTATTATCAATGACTGAAATTAAAATCATGCACAGAAATAAAACATCTTACAACATTCCCAGAAAAGTAACACCAGCAAGATTTCAACCCCAAGGTCTTTCTTTATTGCATATGAAAATGACTACAAGAAAGCTTTTTTTAGCCCAAGACTCAGATCGAATTCTCTCAAATGACCCTTCACACCCTATTTAAAGGAAAATTTCCCAACGGTTAGTTTGAGTGATCCATGTCAAAATGATCTCGACCGTCGATGAGGATTCAAAATCTCTTTTAATCTCATCCGTCGAAATTTTGAATGCATTTTAATATATTAAAAAATTAAAATCTTGCATTTATTTCCTCAAAACTTTGACTTATTATTATGTTATTTTATTTATTTATTTTTATTTTTTAACTATTTTTTAATTTTTTATTATTTATATATTTTTATTATTTTTACTAGACCCTTGAACTTAGCCTTTGGAAAAAACACCTAGGACCTAGGACTTATGAGGGGATAAAACATTTTCTAACCCTCAAGACACTTTACATCATGACTTTTAAAATTTTACATCTCAAGGGGGAAAACCCATTTGACATAGACCCTCATAGACCACCCAGCTCTGTGACAGAAACATAATCCAGCAGATCAAGCAATTTGTAATAAGTTATAACCTAACCAAATAGTTAGAATTATCTCCAAATTACTTTTACATAAACTCGACCTAGCACACTAGGATTCCCCTAAGATTCTAATAACAAAATCCATTCCGGCTTTGGGTTAGGTTGAAGGAAAACTCTGCCGATCATGGATCGGTGAAACAAAAAACCTTCTAGAATGTAGATCATCACTAGAAAATTTGGTTTACCTAGGCAATTACATATATGACACAGATCTGCTGAGATTATTTACAATTTACACATGCAGACTGGGTTTACAACATAATATGATCAGGTTGATGATGATAATCGAATGGTACGGACACGTCAATCAAGCACTATCCCTTTTGCGAAAAAAGGGGTTGTACTACTATGGGTAGTTGACACGTAGTGGTCAACAAGTTTCATGAGCAAGGAATTTTATTTTTAGTATGACTCCCATTGTGAGTCCTTAGGATTGGTCATAAAGTCAAATTGAGTCAATGTCATGTATGAAGGACCTTTATTGGATATGTTACATTTTGTATGAGTCATTAAATCAGCATGTAAGCCCTCCAAGACCAAGCACAAAACAGCTCCTGCAAGTCGGCTACAAAATGAAGTAAATAAATTACTCAAAGAGACATATCGGCTCAACTCTCTCATGTCGGCTAATTTACAGAGGCAAACTACTATTTATAGGCAGCTCGGGTTTCATCTTTGACACAGAATTTCGGACATCTTATCTTTTGCAATTCAGTTGAAGTTTGAATCAGAAAAGGGAGTGCGAAGTCAACTAGAAGACAGGTTACTAATCAACGACGAAGGGAAGAGGAATATCAAAGTATTTGGCACAGTTTTTGCACTGGTTATCTCACACATGTGGCTGATAAACTAGGGTTTCTGCAGTGGTATTATAACAGTCGAAAAGAAGGTTATATAAAGGTCTCCAAGACAACGCTATAGCTAACAACGTTCATCTAGAGAAGCCTCCAATTAGAGCGAAGAAGAGAAGCACTGCCAAAATTGATATGAGTATGAAATTGCAGTAATACGAATTGCTGATCTGTGGAAAAGAGGCCGAAGTTTCAGGGTAGCTGAGAAGTGCAGTGAAGGAAGAAGTTTGACTTGTGTTGACTTGTGTAAGAAGGAGAAGCAGCAAAGAAGGATATTCATGACTTGCTCTGGGAGTGGTCATTCTGTCAAGGGTCTAGATATTGGTCTTGCTATTCGTCAATTAGAATCTCTATAAGAAGAAGAATTTGATCAGGTTTCCCTCTCAAGTGGAAGAGGTTTTGTCCTTGGCTGATAGTCTATATTCTATGTCTCTTGTCTCTTTATTGGTAGCTTTTTGATGAAGAAAAACACTAATAACCTAAGTGAGAAGATCCTAATCTAAAGAAGTAAAAATCATTCACAAGCAGTTACTAATATAAGAGAAATCACTTTTTTGTATGCCCTAGATTTCTCAACATGGTATCTAAGCTAAGGTGACTAAGTCAAGGAAGGGCATCTTATCACGAGACACACAAGGATCAAATCTTAAGGAAGGCATCAAAGCAAAGATCATCTTGAAGTCAAAGGAAGCATCATAACCCTTGATCAAAGAAGTCTACAAAGAAGTATTGAGATCATCAGCAAGAAAAAAAAGAAGCTAAAACCTTACATCTACTCAAGCTAAAGTGTTTTGAAGGCTATTCATCCAAAAGAAGCTAGATCAAAAGGTAGTGTCATCTCACTCTCTGTGGGATCAAGGATCATTCTTGAAGAAAACTACCTTCATCAAGGAGAAGTTTGCTATCCTCTATATCATCATCAACATCAAAGAAGCAGTAAGAAGAAGGAGCATCCTATCAAGTAAGTATATTTATGTCCACATCTGAATCTGTCAAAATGTCTCTTTGCAAGGAAAGCAACAAATTGGTTGGGGCTTCAAATTATCTTGCATGGAAGAAAATGACAGATCTGAATCTCATTGAAAATGAGGTTATGGAACATGTCAAAGGTTCTATCACTAAACTAAGAAAGGAAGATGCTCAAGCTCTTGCCAAGTATATGAAAGGGGAAGTTAGGGCTCAAAGGATTCTCAAAGAATCCGTCAAGGATCCCCTCATCCCATATGTATCTAAACTCGAAACTTCAAAAGAAATCTATGACAAACTGGTAGAGTTGTATTTTGTAAGCACTGCTAAAGAAGTCATCTCATTAAGGCAAGAATTCTACAAGTTGAAGATGTCAAGGGAAGATGGAATAACCTCATACTTTATTAGGATATGATTTGGGATCAACTACAAGAATTGGGAGAAGTCATGTCTAATAGAGAAATGACTACAGTTGTATTAAATGCACTACCAAAGGAGTGGGGTAACTTCAAGTATTTATGGGAAGAAAGAAGCTACTCCATTCCAGGATCTATGGTCACTATGCAAGTTTGAAGAATTTAGACTAAAGACCGAATCTGATGTGGGAGCAGGTGAGCAAAATAAAGCTTATGCTACAATAAAATAAAGGGACAATTTGGAAAGTTTGGTCCTCAAAAAAAGAAGAAGAACATGGCTAAAATACAATGCTATGGGTGTCAAGAATATGGGCACTATAGGAGAGATTGTCCTAAGCTAAAGAAGGACAGTAACAAAAGAGGAAGAGAAGAAGCCCACATCACTGATGAAGGGGAGGAAGCTGAAAAGAAGAAGTACAAGAAAGAGGAAGTAAGAGATCTCTATTACTAAGATAGTCTTCCTCACATAAGTTCTTTTCAAGTTACTAAGTCTTCTATTGTAAGATATGGCTATCATGATTCACTAAATAAAATAATGGGACATGTTACCCATCATTTTGTGGGTGATATCCCTAGGATTTTTTTTTTTCTCTAAGATGGTCCTCATTCGACAACCAGTAGCCCCTTGCAGCCACCAACTAGCTCCTTGTTCCATTTCTCCGCCACCTGAGCCAGCCATGTGGTCCCTCACCCATCTGCCATGATCGTATGTTTGAAGGTGCGGCTCCCAAACCTAAAGGTATGCTTTGTCATTTGGTGATTGAGTATTGTAGTTTTCTTATCATGGACACTTCTGGGCATGGATTAGTGGGGGGATTCAGCGGAAAGAGTGGGCTAGGTCTGTACTCTTGTCCCCTAGACCCCTTTTGGATGTTAACCTTGGATTCTAGTCCCGTGGGATCTCTTTTACAGACCATTTGTCTTTAGGGATGGTATTTCACTGGAAACCTTGATTTTGGTTGTGTGGTCTTGCTTCCCCATCTGCATATATTGCCCCATTTACATTCATTATTACCCCATTCATCATTTCTCCCAGCTGGGTCCACATTCTTCCATTAAGTCCACAGAGGGCTAGCTCTCCCCTTCCCCTTGCCAACACCTTGGGTCAGGCTTGGAGTGATGCCTCGGAGGTTGATGTAGTTTAAAAGAAAAGTAAAAGTATAATTGGCCACATTCAACAGGAAAATGTACCACAAAATGCGAAGGATGGCCCGGACAAACACATTTTGCACGTGGTCAAAAGCTAATACATGAGCTCTACCTCATCATCATGATCTCAACCTGGTTCCTACAAGTTCTATGAGCCTCCTTCACCATATTAGAACCCATGATTGCCCAACCCCTGGTGGGCAATGAACCGCCCTACCTTAATGGGGGCTATCCACTGCTACATCTCACACACCATGCTCTTACCTCTTGAGCCTTGAGTAGTTAATCAAAGAAAAATCATAAAAAGGCAAAAGGCATATAAAAAAGGATGGAAAAATCAAGGTCGGGGCACCTCATGTACCACGATTGCTCCCTCATATACATTATATACCCATGTGTGGGCTTCCCTTTTATTAGCTACCCTTGTACCCCAACATGTGGCCCAGGGCTGCCCCTTCTCATCCCCTACTTCATTCACCTCTCTATCACATACAACCACCTTTTAAATGATGTACCTTGAACATAGTATCACCTTTAGAAGTAGAAACCACCTAATAGGATACTTGGTTAACCCCATTTGGAGCTTGGGAGACATTGGCACATCCCAAAGCCCATTATGGAAGGGTAGGCCATTATGAAATCCCCACCTATGGTCCATGGTTGGTAAGCTCATTTACTCATTTACTCAATTTCTCTAATGACTTGTTGTACTGGAGGGCTAGGGGATGCATTGGATCTTATGCAAGATTGCAGATGGTCTCCATCTTGGGTTTGGCCTCCCTATACGGGGTCCTAACCCTCTAGAGGGTTACATTGGCACATGTAGAGCATGCGTCGAGAGCCATGGGCCTCCACATCAGTAGACAACACTCCATGGATCCTCGAGGGTGTTCAAAGATTGCTCGAGATTCACCTATTGGGCGAGGAAGATGCACCTGATTCACCTTTGCCCAACCAACTCCACAGATGTACCATGCACTTGGCAGGTGACCCAAGATTGTAGGATGATGTGGCATCACCTACACCATCATCGGAGCCCTTACAACTGATCTACAGGCATCTTGGACTCATTTGGAGACCCATGAGGTTATTATTGTACCGACACACCCACTGGGAGCACCACATGTTTATTGTTTAGAGAACAAAGGGCCAACCCCTTTTCCATTACTTTTGAGGGACCTATTCTTCATTATGGCACCTATGGAGTTTATCAGGCCCCTTGGAGGGCCTTACGACATGTATTATTTATCATTTGACCTCTTAAGAGGCTTACTGTCTCATTTGTGAGCTAGTTTGGTGGGCTTGCCACCAAAAGTTAGGTTATTAGCACATTATTTTATTTTTGGGGCTTATGTATGTTGATTTCTAGTAGCATTGGATGTGCTCTAAGTCTCAAATTTTGCAGGGAGGCTTAGGCACATGCATTCCAAAGAACCCATAAATAATTTTGGGAAATTCCACCCATAAACAATTGTATTAAAATAATTAATATTTTTTAATGGGTCCCTAAGTCTAAACTTAGGAAATTAAAAATATTAATGGGTATTAATCTAATTGTGGGTGTAACTTTAGAAGAAGATGATGATCAAGCTAAAATGATCTTAGCTATTGATTAGCTTTTAATCTGGGCCGTTGAATGTCAACGAGAAGATTATTTAAGGAAGCTTGAGGGTCATTTGGAAAAACACACAGAGAGATCAAGAGATCGAATTTCTAAAGTGAGAGGTTCTCAGGAGGAAATTCTGATTTTGGGGCAGATATAACATTTGGAGAGAAAGAGATTTTCTCAGCTAGAGAATCATCAACAAAGAGAGGCAGAGAGTGGTCCAACAGCTCTGACGCAGAGGCTGACGTAGGGCCATGCAGAGGCTGCGTAGAGGGTGAGAGAGTCCAAAATTTTGCAGTAGAGTCAGTTTCAGAAGCCAGGAGCCGAGGTGTGAGACCGGGAGGTTGAGAGTAGTGACTTCGGGCAGCAAATCGGTCAATTGGTTGGGTAACGCAGTGCCTAGAGGGGTGTGAGGATTGCGCAAGGCCTGCCAGAGGCACCTCTTCCAGTGTCCAGATCAGCCGAGATTTTTCTCGGTGATTGTGTGAGGTAATCTCACAAATTTTTCTGCCATTATTTCTTTCTTTGTAACTGAATAACATGAGTTATTCAGAGATGTATTCAAAATTTGCTACTGCTTATTAATAATAAACCCTTAGATCTATTGCACCGGTTTTCCCGCATTGGGTTTTTCCGGGGACATTTATCCAAAAATAACGGTGTATGTATTTCGATATTTGTCGTATGAAACTGCAAGTAATTTGTTTAAAGGAATTTAACAAATAGTAGAAATGTCGTCAGTTGTTGCAGTAGGGATTCCAGTTTAGGAATTTTCACATGGTATCAGAGGAGTGTAGGTGAGGCAAGAACAGTGCCAGAGAACCCAACACTGAGCAGAAGAGGGAGATCAAAAAAGATGTAGGAGGCAGTAGTTCGAAACCCTAGAGGGTTTGCGTAGTCCTAGTCGAAGGGTTGATTTTTGAGGCAATCTCTCTCTGAGTGAGTCGACAGAGAGGAAGGACTCCCAGTTTGAAAGTTTGCCAGGGCAGAGGAAGTAACGCTGAAGCCTCAACGTGAGGAGAAGCTGGTAGGAGGCAGTCTTTTCCGCAGGTCGTTTTGCTGGGAAGAAAGACGTCAAAAGAGAAGGAAGAAGCATAGTTGAGATGAGTTCATTTTCTCATCATCACTTTGGATTGGATCTCTTCTCTCTCTTGAGAATTTCACACTTTTTCTTGTAGGATGAATTGGAGCATGAATGAATTTTGATGTTTGGATTTGGTTTATCTTATCTTGGAGCTTCTCTATTGTCAAATTGTTGATGGTTAGATATGTTTTATTACATGTAAGTACATGCTTTGAATGCTATCCTTTTTTTACTTTGTCATATACATTGGATTGGGAATTTCGCTATTTTTAGGGTTAATTGCTGCATGCATTTACTTCTTAAATAATGGAATTTTGTCTCTATATAGCATCTTTCAATGTATGGTCCATGTAATTTTGAATGAAATTTCCAAGGGATAATTGTTGATTTGTGTAGCTTGGGAGGTACTCCAAGCCCTAGGGTTCAGGGTTTGGAGGCCAAAGCACCACAAGGGTCACTTGTGGGCTTGGAACCCAAGGATGGGGTATTGCACCCAATCGTGTTTGGCGCAATTACGGAGGCACATCTCTACATGTGATGGCATGAGACGATAGAGGGCGGAAAGACGAATCTAACGCTTCTAGAATTGTCGAATTCCGAGTTGTAGAAGTGGAGAAATAAATTTTTGAAGTTCACAAATTAGTTATTTGTTTTCAAGTCATGTAGTCTTGATGTAAATCACTCCAATAGAAGGGTCTCTTCACTAATTTGCTGGAGCCCTTCTTTAGGCTATAAAAAGAGGGTGGAGGTATTGTTTTAGATCATCCATCTTATGCAACATTCATCCAAGATAGCTATGAAATTCGGATGCCCTAGCCGCAAAAAGAAAGGGTCAAGGACAACATGGGGATAAGTCTGAAGTGGAGGTTGAGGAGCAATGTGGGAGAGGTCAGTTTGAAGGCCGAAGTTTTGGGCATGATTGCAGACTGTCTAAGGGCTGGTTGAGGGCTAAAAAGACAAGTCCGAGGGGCTGTTCTTGGGCCAAGGTGCTAGGCTACAAGGCTGAGGAGCTAGGAGGCAATACACTGCTGTTTAGGCTTGTTTGGGCATTGTTTTGGTGGACTCTTTGCTATAGGATTGTTGTGTGCAAGGCCGCAGGGGCTTGCATAGGGCATGTTAATGGGCTGGTGTATGCCCTAGATAACAATAGAGCAAGGAGTCCGTGAAGGTTATGCCACAGTTGATTAGAGGGCTGTTTGGGGTTTGTCAAAGGAGTTAAGGGCTGTATCAAGTGCCCCAACCAGGACTGTCACAAAGATGAGTATGCAAACATGACAACAATGTTTTGTGGAGGAATGTTGGGTCAAGAAGTGACCAGTTTGGATCGTGATTGAAGCAGCTTGTTGGTGCTATGTGGAGGATCTTCCATGGTGGGGAATAGTCTTTCTAGGAGCAGAATTGACAGTGACGTGATTGTGTGCCATTGATCTGATTAGAGGGCAGTGTGTTGGCTACCGAAAGTAGACCTAGAGCAACAGACAAGGACATTGTTGGTGCGTGATTGGGTGAAGTATTGCCGCCTTATGAGTAGCTTTTTGATGCGCGAAAGAGGCTACTAGAAGGCAGATTGGAGCTCAGGTATTAGCCAACCTAGAGAGCAGTTTGATGAGCCTGTGTACATGGAACATAAGTGACTTGCAACATTGTTAGGTGGCAACCCTCTTGGAGTCTCGATGTGTTGTGGCCTTGATGGACTAAGGCACTACTAATGAGCAGTACGAAAGTGAAGGATCGACAGGTCAAGATACGACGTTGAAGTTGCGCAACGAAGTTTGTCATTGTATGTTGTATACCATAGACTGTTGTATTATTCAGATTTGGCTTAATATAACTAAGATTGGGATTGTACAATTTTGTTAAAAACCGTGTATATGTGTGCATATTTGATTTACTACTTTATATTTTGTTGGAATTTCTAAGTCTAATTGTTAGAAATCCTTCTTGTACTTTCTGATTTATTTCTTCCTACTTGTTCTGTTAATTAGCAAGTTATTTACCATGTAAATACTGAAAATAAATACAAGTACAGTCTCAACACATACTGATCATCAACTGAAGGAAAAAAAGCACACAAGTGAGACCATTATTTTTGGACTAATGTCCTTGGAAAAACCCAATGCGGGAAAACCGGTGCAACTATCTGAGGGTTTTATTATTAAGTAGTTTCAGAATACAATCTGGGTGCCAAATCGGCTTACCTAACAGAGAATGATCTCGGCAGTAGTACCTCTTACCCAATAGAGAATGATCTCGGCAGTAGTACCTTTCAGTCGGAGACAGATATTCTGGCTAAAAACCCTGGATGAACAATCCCAGAGCTCTCAGCTCCAGTCTGCCCCACGAAATCTCCAACGTCTACCTGTAGGGACTGTGTCAGCCTCTTTGGCCCAGCGTCACCCCAACTCGCCCTGCGTCAGCCTCTGGAGGCACTGCGTCAGCTTCTAGAGCCTTTATGTCACCCACACTAGCTCTCTCTGGCATTGCACAGTAATTGGCTGCCTCTGCGTGGGCCCTGACTGGCTCTGCATGGCCTCTAGCTGGCTCTGCGTCCCTCTCTCCCGACTTCTGCGCTAATGCTCCTGATACCCTCTCTGCCTCTCTGCTTCTGTATTCACTGCCCCTCAGTTGCAAATCTGATCACTTCGATTTCCTTAGCAAGCCCTGCCCCAAAAAATCGAATTCTTGATCAACTTGGTGTGTTCTCCAAGTGACCCTCAAGCCTCCTCTTATACTTTTCTCGTTGACAATTCAACGGCCGAGATTAAGTCCCTAATCAACGGCTAAGATTAACTCTGGCTTGATCCATGACTTTTGGACCCTTCTAGTACAATTTTATAATTAATTCACATTAATATTTTATTTTCCCTAAGTTTAGACTTAGGGACTCCATTAAAAACATTAATTATTTTAATATCTCCCAAATTGTTTAGAATCTGCCCAAACCATTTCTGGGTATTGGAGATCTCATGTGCTTTAGCCTCTCCACCACTTTTCGTGGCCAGAGCACATCAATGATACCCCAAATCAACACTCCCTCTTAGCGAGGATTGTGCTCTAGTAATACTCCTCACTGGGCATCACCCTAATCATCTGACATCGGTCCTTGTGCTGATGCTAGGCCTGCTGCACAACATCCTCTATACTGCTGCATCATGTACTACTACCCATGGCCCTGCCACTGCCACTGCTGCATCTGTACAACAACTCCCTCTGCATCCGTGCTACTGCCCATGGCCCTGCCACTGCCACTGCTACATCTGCACTGTAATCCCTCTCATCATGCTGCATCGTGCTACCCATAGCACTACCACTGCTAACTATTGCACTGCAACTCAGTTACTGAGAATTAAGTAACTGATCTCTCAACTCTGACATCTCCATCAGTTCTGCTACTCATCCTCAGGGCTCCTGTAGCAAGGTATAATCTAAGAGGTTGGGTACCTCGAGGATTGTGCCCCTCATCATCTGTAGTCCATCTGACTATAGCTCGATGTCTCCCCACTTACTCTGAAGTGGTGTGTGAGCACTCATGGCACAGTCATCATCGGTCTCCACTTCCTTCTCCGTCCTTGCTGGTGCAAACTTGGTCTCAGAAGCCTCTCCCTTGCTCTTCTTCCTCGGACACTGACTCACATAATGACCCAGTTCCCCACAGTGGAAGCATTTGACCTTGGAGAGGTCCTTCTTCTTTCGTTTCTCTTGCTTTTCCTCAGATGCTAGGGCATCATCCTCCTCTTCCTCCTTGATTCTGGCTCCCTTGCCGCTACTTCCTGCCTTGGTTAGCCTTCTGGTCTCTTCCTGACGAAGAGCCGCCCGCAGTTCCTCCCAATCTACAAGGGTCAATATGCCCAGTATGCTCTAGACAAATACCTCCCAGTCCTCTGAGACAACGTTCAATGTGGTCCTCACCATTAATTCCTGATCTTGCGTGGCCCCTATGGAAGTCAGCTGATCCCGGATCTCCTTCAATCGACCAAGGAAGATGTCGATCTGTTCTCCTTTCTGCATCTGATATGACCGCAACTGATTTTCTAGTAGCATCTTCCTCTGCACGAAAGTATGCTGACACAATTTCGTTAGGGCCTCGCACATCGCATTTGCCGTGTGCTTTTGGACAATATATGTTACTACATGGTCCTTGACCCCGTCAAGGATGATGCTCTTGGCCCTCGCCATTGCCTCCTCGTACTTATTTTTCTCAATCAGTTTAGCTGGGATTGCTATCGTTTTTAAGGCGAATTCCTTGAGATGATTCTTGTCTAGAACGGACAAGATCCTAGGCTTCCAGACTACGAAGTTTGAGGCTCTATCTAGTCTGTCCTGGTCTCTTACCCCGTTCACTGCCATTTTGCTGGTCCTCTACTTCCCTTTTGGAAGTTCTCGGTGTGACTCCCTCTGAGCCTCGATTTCCCTCCTGGAA
Organism: Pinus taeda; assembly: GCA_000404065.3. Taxonomy (NCBI): domain Eukaryota; kingdom Viridiplantae; phylum Streptophyta; class Pinopsida; order Pinales; family Pinaceae; genus Pinus; species Pinus taeda. The sequence goes on from APFE031265406.1 coordinate 269,266, forward strand.
ACCCCTCTGCCAATGTCGGGATGCCCCCGCTCCGATTGTTAGTGCAACTGCACTACTGATCCGGATTTCTTGGCTAGAAATCCTCAGCAGCAACTCCCTCCTCCTTGGTCTTGCCTTGTTAGGTATTGTTCTGACCACAGTACGCCACCAACTTCACTCCGCAACTTACCCATTGTCTCCTATGCCTCAGCAAACTGAAGGTTAGAGCTTCTAGGCTTTGTGCAATCCCGACACTAGCAAAATCCGCACCTCCTGGCCATGGGCGTCAATCCTTCCCGACTGAGAAAGATGATTGGGCACTGCGTAGGTCAGGTCTGCTCCTTTCTACCACTGCGCTGATCCTTCTCCTGGCTCAAACTTGATGCTTTGATACCCTTCTAGAACTTTGGTCCTTGAGTGCTTGAGTGTCCTTTATTTTAGCTGCCGCCTGCCCTTTATTGACTTGTTACCTTAGCTCTCATACCATGTTGAGAAAACTAGAGGCAACAATATAGGTGATTTCTCTTGCAATGATAACTATTTTTGATGTAATTTTACTTATTCTTTATTAGCTTCTTTCTGCTATTTTATTATATTAATGTTTTCTATCATCAAACAACTACCAAATCATAAATAACAATGAGACAAAGAACACAAGATGTAAGCTATTTGCGAGGGCCAAAAGCTCTCTAACTTTCTGAGGAAAACCCATAGAATTCTTCTTATAGAATCTTCAATTTGATGAATTTCAAGACCTAGACCCTTGAGCAACAACCCCTTAAAGACCAAGTCAAATCCTTCTCCAAGATGTGCTTTCCTTTCACAATGTCAACTTTGGTCAAATGTGCTTTCCAATGGTAGCGATTGCTCCTTCTACCTTCCTTTCGGACCTGTACGTTCTTGACTGTACCTCGGCCTTACTACAAAAACCATAGGCCACACGTGTGAGAGAGAATATGGAGAATTTGTCCTCTTTTCCTCTTTGCTTGTAAAGATGCTTCCTCTTCAGTAACTCGATGTGCAATATCAAATTTTTGTCACCCAAATTTGGTCCTCTTAGAGTGACTATAATTTTCTGTCTTCTTGCGGTAGTGGGATGCCCTAGACTTCACACGTGTGAAGGAATTTTTCCCTAAAACAAATCAAGAATATTTTCACACTTCCTTCCTTCTTCTTTGTTGGATATTAGGTTCTTTCTTATCTCAAGATTGAACTTCTAGGTTGCTTCCAAATGTGTCCTCGAAAGAGAGGTCGAGTCCTTTATATAGGCATTGTTGGGCTTCAAAATAGGCAGACTTCACCTGCAGGCCGACTTGATGATGCATATGGGCTGACTTGACTTGGAGCTTAAATATTTGGTCTTGGAGGGGTTTCTTTGACAATCCTTTTGACTCAAATAAATTTCTTACAATATGTAACATGCTCAAATGGGTCTTCAATACATGACAAAGAATCAATTGACTTTATGACCCAATGACCAATCCTAAGATCCCACAATGGGAGCTTGATCTATAAAAATAAAATTCCTTGAGCAAGAAACCCATGTCTCAAGCATTGCAAAAATAATTGTATTTTTCTTCTTTACATCAATTACATAAAATCATGATTACACATGCCATTATGAAGACCAAACCTAGCTACATATTTCAACAAATATGATGCTTGGATCGGACTATGGATCAATTGCTAGGCTAGAACAATTACTTCCCTTGTGCCTCGTTGTCCTTAGGATGGGTCTCGATACCCTAGGAATGACTTTTGCATATTGACCAGTCCACAAAATAAGTAGAAGAGAGGATAATTCGTAGATCCTCTACTGTCCTTAACATCCTTAGAATATTCTTCACAAACTGCAAATCATCTCACTGTCCAAAACAAGACACATGCCGAACCTTCCAATTGAATATAGGATGTCTCAATGTGCCAAAATAAGACCACAATTGCTTCAAAAACTATGTTGTGCTGGAACAAGGAAAATATGTATCTAGGTAGGGTGGGATCAAATGCATCAAAACTAGATAAGACGATTAGCTAGGGTGGGATCCCCTCCACTGAAAATAATCAGGAAGAAGGGGTCTGGAATGTTGGAAAATTCAATATGGCAGTTATTAATTCATATTTTCCTCTTAATAATTGTTTGTGAACTTTATTTAGCTTCTTGTGTTTTCTTTGTTAGATCTTCTTCATCAAATAATTATCAGGAGAAAAATAGTATAGATAATGAACACAAAAATTAGGATCCAAGCTAGGGCAAAGCCTCTCAAAGGGGAAAACCCAAAAAATCTCCTCTTTTTATACAATTTTCTTCAATTGAGACAATCAAGACCCAAACCCTAGACCAAGTCCTCCTACAAGTACCAGGTCAACCCTTCAAGAAGCCCTTCCAATAGGATCAAATCAATAAGGCTCAATCCTGCATCAACGAACTTCCACCTAGAAATTCTATCCCAGCTTTGACCTTGCAACTTTGACCTGCAACATCAACTCGGTAGCTATGGCATAAACCCCAATTCTAGCAGAAGACACTTCTTCAAGAGATCCTCCTTTGTGCAAGATAATGTCTTCCAAGGTCAACGAAGTCAAATCAGAATATTGGCTTCCTCTAGCAAATTTGATCCATTAGCTTGATCTTCTGCAATTCAAACCTCTAGTTTCGGACCTGCCTTGAAGCTGCAAAAATCCTAATCTTCGCACGCGTGAGAGAGATAGAGTCCAAAAACAAACTTTCTTTCTTCTTCTTGAATTCTCCTTTCCTTCTAAACCTTCACTCTTCCTTTCTTCTGGCTCCCAGTTTTAGATCGAACTTCTTATGAGAGAGATCAAATCAGTGGCTAATGAGGTCGAATCTGTTTGTATTTATAGCCCTTCCAAGAGGTCGAATTCCCTTTTTTCGGCTGACTTGTAATTTCCAGTGCCGACTTGTACTCTTGAGGTTTCCAAGACTTTCTAGACTAAAAATAAATTCTTTTACAAGGTACATCTTGCCTAGAAGTGTCTTATAATCATGATGTTGACTCTCTTGACCCATGACAATAAATCCTATGATCTAACAAACACTAGAAGCTTGAAGAACATGCTTTTACCTAGAAGACCATCAATAAGAAGCATGAAACCCATGCTTTAAAATAATAACTTTTCTTTCTTCTTTTGTTTATTACATAAGATATACACATTGAAATGAGTACAATAACAATTATAAAGATCAAAACTGGTTGCACTTTCCAACACTCCCTCTTAACTAGGGAGGTCTTCATAATTGTGTAACCAATATAACATCATTATCAAATTGAAGAGTTCTCATAAGAAGAGTCAGATTGATAAGCCAACTGTAAGCATCGACATTATAACCAACACTGTCTTTGAGGCCTAACTAGACAAACTCAACTTTATTCGAGAGCATTATGGTGGGAGGCTTTATGTGAGATACTGCACTACCTCTAAGGCACATACCCATCTGGATGTTCACTAGGTATGTCCTTTTAGGACTATTGTTGGATTTTTAATCCTTAATCCTCAAAGAATATCGGTCCTCTTCGACCACTCTTATCTTGGATACTTGCCTTATCCTCAAAGAGTGTCGGTACCTTTCCTTTCTTGGATTATCTATCCTTCAGGAAACCACAAATGCATATCCAATATTCTCCATTCTCTCTTCACGGCCTTCACTTAGACTTATGGTTATTAGTCTTGGTCAAGTGCATGACACATGATGAAGAGAATGCAAATGTGATGTTTAATCATCACTACCTCTCAACCAAAGTGTAGATCGCCATTCCCTCTTGACTAGGGAATAAATCCTTGCTCCTGTTCAAGGAGACTCTTTTACTCCCTCTCAATTCTGGGGGAAATTTCTGACTTCCTTTCTTAATTTGTGAAGCCATAACCACAAGCTCTCTAGTTGTTTCCATAAGAGTATCATCTTCTTGGAGTGCGATGTCCCCAATTTTTATTTTCTGCATTAGAGGCAGTTTTGGAAAGAGGGGACATTTCCAGTTTTGGGACTTAGGAGAAAAAGGGAAAATTGCAGCTCTAGTGGAATGTGGGGGCCACATGAAAGAGAAATTCGACCCAAGGAGGGAACTCATACTCTTGGAGGAGAGAGGAAAGAAAATGAAGTGCGAATTAGGAGAGAGAGAGTGGGGACCATAAGGGGAGAAGAGGCCAAAAATTATAAATAGAGCTTGAGGGCCTCATTTTTGACATCTTTGGTCATTTTACTATTCAAACCTTAGTTCTCTTGAGCTGTTTAGACAAGACAACCACGTTGTTTAGCATAAGGAATTTCCAAGCTATTTTACAAGTTTCTTTCAGCTAGTGCTTGCTACTCCAAGGGCGTAGAAGAATTTCGTGGGGGCTGAGAGAAGCTAGCAATTAGTGGAGTACTAGCTGAAGAATTTGCAGAGAATTATTCTAAGGGAAAACGAGTTTTCCCTTGGTGAATTACATGGGTGAGAGTGCTACATTTTAGAGGGCCGATTTTGTTTATTCCAGGGATTGCGCAGGGGTCTACTGACAACTTTTGTGCACTTGCAGAGATTCAAAATTTGAGAAGCATTTGAGTTGGGATCTGCTTGGTGATTGGGTGGAGAAATTCGCAGCAGTTAGGGAGGATTTCTTGGAGATAAATTTGGGCCTAATTCAATAGTATTTGAACTGTGGGCGTTTTCTGGCCAAATTGAGCAATTTGCACTTGTTGGGGATCATCGTGGGTTAGTGGATTCAGCCTAAACCCTTTCTTTGTTTTTGTGGGTTTATTGAGAGGAGTCTCTGGCTAATTTTATAGAATTTTTCGGGTGATCTTCGGGCCTGAAATCCTCATTCTTATAGTAGGGCAAATTGCTAGTTAGCTGGGGAATTTGCATTGCTTGGTTGGCTCAGTTTTGGCTTGGAGTTTGGCCAAACCCTTATGGTATTTTTGGGGTTTTGGAGGGGAATCCACGGCTGCAATTTCAGGATAATCCGAGCATTCTTCAAGGCATAATATTCAGTCCCATTCCAGCAGCAGTAGTAGTGATTTTCTAGGTAGTGCGCAATACTAGTTTGGGCTAGTATTTCCTCCTGACAAGAGTTGTACTACCTGGGGTTTGCAATGTGCATAGCTTGCATAACAAGCCCAGGTTCCCTTGTTCCTACATGCTCATGTACTGTGATTTATCATTATTAATAAAATGGCTTAGCTGTTTGGAGTATTTTCTCTAGCATTTTGATTGTTATGTGTATCTTTCAGTTCGTGGTTGTTGTATTTGTTGCATGGTCCCTTGTTAATCATTGTACCTTAGTTTGTGTTCTTGGTTTTCACTGTTATTTCTTGGTTAGGAACATTACAATGGTATTAGAGCATGATCTTGGCCAGCTATGGGGAGCTAGCAAGATCATGGAGGAGTTGATGAGGCAGAGCCAACAATTGGTGAGGCAGAACCAACAAATTCTAGAGGGGATGTAGCAGATGATAAATAACCAACGAAGAAGCCATGCACGTGCACGCACAACCCAACAGTACAACACCCATCCGTATGGCCAGTCTAGCCTTCCTACCACGCCTCATTTTCTGGATGAGATGGAGAAGGAGAAGCATAGGTTAGAGGTTGGATCATCATGTAGAGGAGGGCAGTTAGAGGGTGAGATTAGTGGGCATTTCTACTGGTGGAGACTGGGCCTTAGATGTCAAAAGCCTGAGGAGGAGGTTGAGCATGTGGACACACAGGATGGTGAGGAGCTCATTGGAAACCTCTTTGGTAGTACCCGTTGACACCTTGGGGGAGAGAATAAAGCATACACCCATCAGGCCATCCATTAACGAGGTACCAGGAGACACAAAGGTGTTGAACGTTGAGGAGGTGTCATTCGTTGTTGAGGTATCCCTTGATGAGGTATCCGGGGTTGTGACAAATTTTTCAGGTGATAGCAATGCACAATAGGTTGATGAGGTACCAAGAGACATTGACACCATTGATGAGGAGCTGATAGGTACAAAAGCATCCAAATCTATGACAAAGTTGTTGGACGACAGTCACCTACAAGTGACTAGTGAGGATGTTTTATATGATGGGTTGTCGATGGAGGAGTAGTTGGAGGCTCAAGTTGAGGCCATGATGGAGGAGGATGCGTAGCCTTCCTTTGCGCTAGACATTGACGAGGGGTAGCGCGCAGAGCACACGTTGGGATTTCAACATAGTTCATTTCAGAGGCACACTGATGAGGCTTACAACATTATTACCTCACCCTTATGCATTGGACTAAGAGAGGCAAAGTTGTCTATACGGATCATAAGGGCTGACCAGGTAAGCAGGGGAAAGTAGCTTGAGTTGAGTGGGGCACAACGTCAACATGGAGGGCTTGTCCCATACATAGGAGTTTGTACATTCGATCCCTCCATTGGGATTGGATGGCGAGAGGTGCTAAGTTGGTACTCGATGGAGCAGGTTAGGTGGTTGGGTACATTGATGACTGCTTTTCAGCAAAGGTCGTGGATTACTAGAGGGTCTCGAGGGCCAGACTGTTGTTGGGATCCAGGTGGGGTTTCCCATCACATGATAGAGCCGGTGGGTGACAATAGTGGCTGTGTGATGTCTTCGAAGATTGGGCACACCCATATTTTCAGATCTACATGAGCACTAGTGACAAGATGGTTTGACAGGAGAGCAGTCAAATTTCATGAGTCATATTGGCATATTGATCGAGCATGCAATAACATGGTGATTAGCCTCCTCTGGTGGGAGTTAGCAGGAGGAGGTGGCATCGACAGGCCACCAGACAGGGCATCATATGGAGACAATGCTCTCCCATTGATATATTGGGCATTGGAGCTAGTGAGGTTTAACACGGTAACATTATGCTCGATTGCATGTGAGGAGTTGGGTCACTTAGATGTACTTGGGTAAATGATGAGGTGTAGATCACTTCGTGGTGGGTGTACTAACAGAGTGGTGGATACATGGGCACATGTGGGATGCCGTATGGTACATGGTGGTATGGCATTGAGCGTTGGTGTCCAGTGGTGCATGGAGTTGTGCCACGGAGTTCAAGGCTATGCAAAGGAGTGCAGGGGTATGTATTTGTGTGCAACATAGCATGATGATATGCAACAGGTTGTTGGGGTGTTGCCACTAGAGAGATCTCCTAACGAGGGTATCAGGGACACCATTGGGTTTGACACACTCAGATTTGGAGAGCGAGTTGATTACAGGGCGGACTGTGAGCTTCCCTTTATCACTCTCCAACATTGGACACTGACATAGGGGACTTGGATATCGTCTCTTGATGCTCTCATTGCGGGCAACAGGACCCAAGAGGTTCGTCTGGGACAGTTGGACAAGACACGGTGCATTGGGAGAGAGACTTTCTAGTTGTGGCATATGGTCAATGCGCGAGTTGGTGGATGCAGTCTTGGGGGTAGTCTGATCTTTTGCAGAGGTAAGACTTGCACGACCCTTGAGCCCACACTCTAGGAGAGGCATGACTGTCTTTGGGCAAGACATTCAGAGGTGTCTCAGGAGCATCTACAACAGTTGGTGGACCTTACTTGCAGGCGAATGTTTAGATTCTAGGCAATATTGGGGAGTGCTTTTAGGAAGCAGGATGATAGATCGCACTGCGTGTTATGGCTGAAGTAGGGCAGTTTCGCATGCACCAGATTGGTTTGTGATGTATTGAGCAGGGTTGCGGGGGAGCGCTCCCCTCCCTCATTTCCCCGCTTCGAATTCGCACTTCGGTCAGGAGCTATTCAGGAGCTAGTCGAGAGAGCGCTCCCAAAATCGCTCCAAAGCGCCGGAGCGCACTTCCGGCAAAACAAAAACGCTGCCTGGTTTTTCGGGAGCGTTTAGGGAAGCGGTCGAGAGCAGTCACTCCTTGACCGCTCCCGGTACGCTCCGGGAGCACTTTTTTTTAAGAGGATAGAGAGGAGCACTTCTTAAAAAACGCTCCCGTCTGTTAGTGCCGAAAAAAAAAGACAATGCGACCGAGAGGGAGTGGTGACGACTGATGATAGAGAGGAGAGAGGAAAGGGAGGGAAAGGGGAGGGGGGAAAAGATAAATAGACCCTCTCCTCTCCCATTATTCACTTCATCCATTGAGAGCAAGAGGAGCAAGAGTGTTTGGAGCAAGAGAGAGTTTAGATCTTGGAGAGAGGAGCTTGGAGGAGCTTGCAAAGGGAGATTGGAGCTTGGGATTGAAGGCCAAAGAGGTAGGATCTACACTCTAATCTAGCATTTTTTTTTTTTTTTATTATTATGTTCATTGCTAAATAAATATTTTTTTTTCTATTTCCCATTCCCATTTCTCCATTTTTTTTGCAGACTCAAAACTTCAAAGTTCAAACATCATGGTTATATGGTTTGGCATTTTGTTCTTCTTGCTTCCTTTATTGGTTATTATGGTGTTGGAGAGTAGAAGAAGGAGGGCTTATCATGATGAAGTAGAGGATGAAGAAGTGGGTTATAGTGGATTTGATGAAAACCCTAGAGAGGAGTACCTTGGTGAGGAGGAAGAGAGTGAACATGTTTCAGCCCAAAAAACTAATGAAGACCAAACCCCATTGTGGAAATATGTTTCTAGGCTTGAAGGAGGGAAAGGGTTTGGAACCACTAAATTGGAATGTCCCCATTGCAACAAAAGTTACACAGGTTCATACACCCGTGCCAGAAGACAACTCTGTGGGAAAAGGCCATGGGATGAAGATAAACCGATAGGAATCAAAACTTGTGCAAGTGTGTCAGCAATAGATAGAGCCAAATACATAAGGGGGAGGAGGAAACCCAATACAAATCTAAAAAATCAAAGGGTTTTTTTGAAAATATCTCACAGTCACATCAACATGCACAAAGAACTCCTTCAACATCCTCCCATGGCAGTGGATATGGAAGCATAGGACCAAACATCTCTTTAAGGTGTAGAACCATGTCATATTTCCTTGATGAAGGGTGTAGGAATGAGGTGGATTCAAAAATTTACTGGTTTCTCTATGCACATGGGATACCATTCAGTGTTCTTCGCTCACCTTATTGGCATGAAATGGTTTCAACCATAAATGATGCCCCTAAAGGATACAAAAGCCCTGGGTATGAGAAGTCTAGAACCGTTGGACTTGATCATGAAAAAGCAAAAATATCACATTCTTTGAGTAGAATGACAAATTCTCGGATTGAGCTTGGGGTGTCCATTGTATCTGATGGATGGACAAATGTAAAAGGCAAGCCATTGATAAGTGTTTTTGCTGTGTCTGTTAGTGGTGCCATCTTTCTTTCAGCACATGATTACTTAGAGAAGTTCAAGGTTGACGTCAACATTGCAGAACCATTACTTGAAACAATTGAACGTATTGGGCCATACAATGTCATCCAAGTCATCACTGATAATGCTGCTAATTGTAAGGCAACAGGAGCAATTATTGAGGATAAATACCCCAACATATTTTGGTCTTGATCTTTGGTTCACACAATGAACCTTTTGATGCATGATATTATTAAGAACAAAAACCAACAATACAAATGGATTGGTGATTTGTACAAAGAGGCAAACAAATGATAAAATTTATTACAAATCATAGCAATACCCATGGGATTTTCCGCAGTCACTTGAAATTGGAGTTGTTGAAGATTGCGAAGACTAGATTTGCTAGCTATTACCTCACCTTCAGGCACCTTTTGAAGGTAAGAGAGTCATTGGCTAGCATTGTTGATTTTTTTTGGGTAGCATCAGATGTGCTCTAGCTCCGAAATTTTGTGGAGGGGCTAGAACACATGAGATCTCCAGGACCCATAAATTGTTTGGTGAAATTCCACCCAGATTGTATTTTATTAAAATAATTAATATTTTTAATGGGGTTCCTAAGTGTAAAGTTTTAAACTTTGGAAAATTAAAATATTAATGGGTATTAATGAAAATATGGGTGAGAAGCTTCTAAGAAGACGATGATCAAGTCTAATTCAATCTTAGCCTTTGATTAGAGATTAGATCACGATCATAGATATCTCAACAGGTGTAATATCCCTAATTAGCCATGGCTAATTGGAATATTCGATTTTGCTCAATTTTGCCTTCTATAGTTATTTATAAATAAAAAGGTGAGGAAAGGGGGACATAACTCACTTTTTGAATAAAGTCACTCCCTAGTAGCACAACGTTGTAACTTAAAAGGGGAGCCAAGGGGGCCAAAGGACCAAGTAGAGAAGGGGGCCCATGTAGACACTTGGAGGGACTGCGCAGATGGAGAGGAGCACGTGGCAAGGGAGAAGCTACGTTGGAGGAGGTGGGGCCTTAGGGTTTTGAGAGAGGCCAACGCTATAAAGGAGAGAGGAGCCTCCTCATTTTGGCATGGGATTATGTTGCATTTGAGCTAGTCACTTCGACTTAGAGCACACTGGCTGTTTAGCCTGTCTGCAACACTGTTTAGTGCATCAAGTGTCTCCGTTCGGAGATCTCACCCTTAGCCCCGGGGGACTTCGAGTGCCTGCTCGGGCAGGGTAGTTTTCAGCAGTCTTTTGCAGGAGGATTGATCTTTGGAGTTGAGAAGGAATTGAGCATTTTGATGACTGCGCAGTCTCGAGAGAGGAGGACGCAGTCTTTGTTGGTAGGAGTTCCGGATTGGGTTTATGAGGAGGATTTGAGCTGAGAGATTGAGCAAGGGATCAACCCTTGCATATTGGAGGATTTTGGCAGAGTTTTCAGGAAGAGTTTTGGAGGGTTCTATTTAGTGGCAGCACAGGGCCTTGAGGAATAACATAGATCCTCAAGGGGGTGATTTTCGAAGATCAACTATTTTAGAAAAGCTTTTTGGGCTTTTCTGGGTTTATTGAGTAGAGGTTGATTCCAGAGTTTCAGTGTTTTTTGAGGAGGGGAACAACCCCAAATCCCCACTTGATTCTAGCAGAAGCAGCGACACAACAGTTCTTCAGCAGCTTGGATGCAGATCAGAGAGAGGCCATTTTCCTTACCCTTCTGAGTGTATTTCTTCACTTGCCTCGTGCAAGTCGAGGTGCTATCTTACTGATCACCTCCTGTACTCTTTCCATTACTCAGTATAATAAAATGGCTTAGCATTTCTCTCTGCATTTCTTGAGTATTTGCTTATATTCCATGTATATATTATTGTATGTTGCACTACTGTTATTATTTTTTTTTTTTATCTCTTGGGAGTCCATCTCTGGTTGGAGTATTCTGGTGTTTGAGGGATATCCCTTAAAAGGGATATTATAGTGGTATCAGAGCATAGATATGGCTCAGCCTGTGGAGCTAGCAGTGTATGACAGTGAGGGAGAAGCCCTACATTTGTTACTGAGGTAGGAAATACAGAGATATTGAGCGTAGGTTGGAGAACACCTACGGAGAGGGAGACTGTGTTCAGGTGGCGGACACAGACCAGGAGGAGCCTGTGGTGAACACAGGACAGGAGGAGCCTGTGGTGGACGCAAAACAAGAGGATCCAATGGCAGATGAGGACGGGAAGAGATTTGCGGACATGCTCCTCAAATCAGTGCAGGATCTGTCGAGGCAGATCGAGGTGATGGGGCAGAGATTCACGACGGTAGAGGCTAGACAGCGTGAGAACCCACAGGTTTTCCAGGTTGGTGAGGGATCGGGCACATCCCACCATTTTTCAGAACAGAGTGCTACTCAACGTGATACTACTCAGCAGATGGCCTCACATGTCCCTACACGTTCTACCATGCCCACTTTCCTAGGAGCAGACACGGGGGTCGGAGCCCAGCAGGAGGCAGAGCCCGGTCATATGGGCGATTATTTTGCAGAGTACCAGGCCTATGGGTAGGAGTTCAAGGATGCTCTCTCATTCAGAGACTTTGTTCAGCTCCAGCGGGGTAGTAGACCCCGCGACCATCACAGAGGATAGCGACATTATCATGATGGAGATACCCACCGCACAGCTAGTAGATTCCACTTGCCTACGTTTGATGGTTCATCAAACAGTTCGGCGAAGTCTTGGGTGGAGAAGCTGGACATCTATTTCCAGCTTAACCAAATGTCGGAGACAGAGGCCATCAAGGTGGCAACATTACATTTGGATGGTGAGGCCCAGGCCTGGTGGTTCCATGGGTTGGTTACACTCGGACACGCCACAGTGACGACATATGCCAAGTTCACCAGGAGATTGATGAGAGGTTTGACCGGAGGGATCCGGAACATCACTTTGTTGAGCTAACGAGGCTCAAACAGGCAGGGAACCTAGAGACCTACATTGCAAACTTCTTGAGGGTTTCGGTGATGGTGCTAGATCTATTCACAGCACGGAGGATCTACATATTTTTTGAGGGGTTAGTAGAGCCACTTCGGGGTCTAGTCAGATCCACTATACCAGCCACAGTTCAGGATGCTATTAGCAGGACCCGCGACTTACAGGATGCCTTACCCAGGACCCGGACACGTTACCCCCAGAGGCAGACTTTCCAGCCTAAGGGGAAGGATGTGAGGATTCCGCCTCCAAAGGGGAATCCAGGATGAGCACAGATTGATGATGATGCCAGGAGGGAGCTGAAGAAGAAACGGTTGTGCTTTACTTGTCAGGAGCCGTGGGCACCGGGACATAGATGTGCTACTGGCAAAGCACATTTTATTGAGGTCTTCTTGGAGAGCAGTGGGGAAGAGGATGAGGAGGATGATGTGGAATCATGAGATAGTCATGTCGCGCAGGACCCTTTGCCACCTCCACCACCAGCAGCAGGTGGTGCAGCTTTTGCACCTACTGGAGGGGCCCTTGCAGCATTGCAAGGAGTTCCCAAGTATTTGACGCTACGTGTACGGGGGACAGTACGTGGCCAGCGAGTATCAGTTTTGGTTGACAGTGGGGCAACCTACAACTTCATTGAAGCATAGATGGTTGAGCAGAGAGGTATACAAACAGAGAGCTTCGATGGATTTTCAGTTTTGGTCCCAGGAGATCAGACCATGGTGTGTGCTAGTTATGTCCCAGAGTTATCAGTGATGATGGGCACCTACACACTGACTGACCATTTTTTCGTGGTCAATATTCTGGACACCAACATGGTACTGGGTTTTCAGTGGCTCATCACTCTAGGGAAGGTCACAACAGATTGGAAGGCCCTAGAGATGGAGTGGGATGATGAAAAGACATGGAGGCATGAGAAGATACGGGGACAACACACATATCCGCCTCACACTGTTTCGACTCATCAGATGGAGGCAGTCTTCTGGAAGGGAGACGTAGAGTGGGCAGTGGAGCTGCGTGCATCAGAGGCAGGGACTACAGGGCAGACGGTGCAGCCAGAGATATAGTCCATCCTTGACCGGTATGCCACAATGTTTGGGGAGATTCCGCCGAGACGGCCACTGGACCGGGGGTTTGAGCACACCATTGAGCTTGAGCAGGGCATACAAGCAGTGACTACTACCCCCTATAGGCATCCCATGGCCTATCGAGATGAGATTGAGTGGGCCATTCAAGAGTTGCTAGCTCTTGGGCACATTCGGCCGAGCACGAGTCCTTTTGCTTCTTCCGTGGTGTTGGTGAAGAAGGAGGACGACACATTGAGGATGTGCATTGACTACAGGGCCCTGAACAAGAAGACGCTGAAGAACAGGTACCCCATACCCAGGATCGATGAGTTGATGGATGAGTTGAGAGGAGCACGGTTCTTCTCAAAGATTGATTTGAGATCTTGGTACAATCAGATTCGCATGAGGGAACAGGACATTCCCAAGACCGCCTTCAGGTGTCACTATGGGCACTTTGAGTTTTTGGTGATGCCCTTCGGGTTAACCAATGCCCTAGCTACATTCCAGTCTTGCATGAATCACATCTTCCGCAGTCACTTAAGGAAGTTTGTGTTGGTGTTCTTTGATGATATCCTCATTTACAGCAGGACTTGGGAGGAGCATCTCCAGCACATTGAGACAATGTTGCGCATCTTGGAGGAGCAGCAGTTCTATGCCAAGCTCTCCAAGTGTGAGTTTGGATTGACGGAGATGTTGTACTTGGGACACATCATAGGGGTGGACGAAGTGAGAGTCTACAAGGAGAAGATCAGGGCCATCAGAGATTGGCCGGAGCCGAGGAACGTGACAGAACTTCGGGGGTTCAATGGCATTTGTACTTACTACCGGAAGTTCATCAAGAGTTTCTCATATCTTGCTGCACCCTTGACAAATCTGACGAGGAAGGGGGCATTCAGTTGGTCAGATACAACGCAGCGAGCCTTTGACAAGCTCAAGGAGGTTATGAGCAGCTGCCCAGTGCTTGCATTGCCGAATTTTTCGCAGCCATTTGTTTTGGAGTGTGATGCGTCGAGAGAGGGGATCGACGCAGTGTTGATGCAGGGAGGTCACCCTATAGCCTTTGAGAGCCGGAAGCTCCTCCCACACGAGAGGTTGTATTCTATATACGACAAGGAAATGTTGGCCATTATGCATGCATTGGCCAAGTTCCGACAGTATTTAGTGGGTAACAGGTTCAGGGTGAGGACTGATCATAACAGCCTCAGGTTCTTTTTGGAGCAGAAACAGCTACAGGAGAGGCAGCAGAAGTGGATCAGTGAGATCCAAGCGTATGACTTTGACATTGAGTATATCAAGGGTAAGAACAACGTGGTAGCAAATGCCCTTTCACGTAGACCAGCCATGTTGTCTCTTATGAGCTTGGACACAGACTGGAGGGCTCGACTCTTAGTAGAGTACTCCAAAGACAGATTTGCATGTGAGGTTCTGGATGGGCGGGTGGCGGATGACAGGTACAAGGTGGTCGATGAGATCATCTACTACAGGGACCGGATCTTCTTGACTGAGGGATCTCAGCTCAAGAAGAAGATACTTCAGGCATCACATGATTCACCATTGGCCGGCCATCAGGGGTCTACCAAAACCTATAGGGCCATTAGAGAGAGGTTCTCATGGAAGGGCCTCAAGGAGGACGTACTCCAGCATGTCCGAGAGTGCGATATTTGCCAGAGGAACAAGGGGGAGATGAGCCATCCCGGAAGATTATTGCAGCCTCTTCCCATTCCAGAGGGGAAATGGGAGTGTATTTCGATGGACTTCATCACAGGGTTGCCCATGGTACAGGGCAAGGATTGTATGATTGTATCTTTGTCGTTGTTGATCGACTGACAAAGTACGCACATTTTTTCGCCATATCCGCACACTACACAGCAGCACAAGTGGCCGAGTTGTTCTTCAGAGAGGTCTTCAGGCTACATGGTCTTCCTAAGACCATCACCAGTGATAGGGACAACCGTTTCATGGACGGGTTTTGGCAAGAGCTTTTCTGGTTGGTGGGGATGGAGTTGACACCGAGTACCAGTTATCACCCACAGACGGACGGGCAGACAGAGATAGTTAACAACTGGCTGGAGGGCTACTTGCGTAACTATGTCAGTGGGCAACAACAAGCATGGCTAAAGTGGCTGCATCTGGGGGAGTATTGCTACAACACTACATATCACATGTCCATTGGTATGTCACCATTCTATGCTTTGTGGATATCATCCTTCATCTTTTGTTGACGTGATGTTTGGTGCTAGCAAGGCTCCGAGAGCCAAGATTTGGATCCAAGAGAGTCAAGATATTCTCCGAGCTCTCAAGGATAATATGGCTACAGCGCAGAACCAGCAGACACTGTATGCTGACAAGGGTTGGGTGGAGAGACAGTTTGAGGTAGGGGACTTTGTCTACTTATGATTACAGCCATACCAACAATCGTCACTGAAGCAGAAGGGGGATAAGAAGCTCAAGCCCTGCTTTTATGGGTCATACAGGGTGATACACAAGATTGGACAAGTTGCGTATGAGTTGGAGCTGCCCCAAGGTAGCAAGATTCATAACGTTTTTCATGTGTCATGCCTGAAGAAGGCATTGGGGCAGCAGGTGACAGTGAAAGATGAGCTACCACCCACAGATGATGAGGGGCATTTGGTGTTGCAGCCAGAGGCTATTATTGCTACCAAGGAGAGGCAGCTGCGGAGCAGGACAGTTCGGGAATTCTTGGTGAGGTGGAAGAATTTACCGGATGAGGATGCCACTTGGGAGAGTGAGGAAATTTTGCAGCATCCATCACTTCAGTTGCTTGAGGACAAGCAACATTTTGCCGAGGGAGATTGTAATATTCCCAATTAGCCATGGCTAATTGGAATATTCGATTTTGCTCAATTTTGCCTTCTATAGTTATTTATAAATAAAAAGGTGAGGAAAGGGGGACATAACTCACTTTTTGAATAAAGTCACTCCCTAGAACACAATGTTGTAACTTCAAAGGGGAGCCAAGGGTGCCAAAGGACCATGTAGAGAAGGGGGCCCACGTAGACACTTGGAGAGACTGCGCAGATGGAGAGGAGCACGTGGCAAGAGAGCGACTACGTTGGAGGAGGTGGGCCTTAGGGTTTTGAGAGAGTCCAACGCTATAAAGAAGAGAGGAGCCCCCTCATTTTGGCATTCGATTATGTTGCATTTGAGCTAGTCACTTCGACTTAGAGCACACTGGTTGTTTAGCTTGTCTGCAGCCCTGTTTAGTGCATTGAGTGTCTCCGTTCGGAGATCTCACCCTTAGCCCCGGGGAACTTCGAGTGCCTGCTCGGGCAAGGTAGTTTCATCAGTCTTTTGCAGAAGGATCGATTTTTGGAGTTGAAGAGGAGTTGAGCATTTTGATGATTGCGCAGTCTTGAGAGAGGAGGAAGCAATCTCTTCTGGTAGGAGCTCTGGATTGGGTTTATCTGGAGGATTTGAGCTTAGAGATTGAGCAAAGGGATCAGCCCTTGCATATTGGAGGATTTTGGCAGAGTCTCGGGCAGAGTTTTGAAGGATTCTCTTCAGGGGTAGCGCAGAGCCTTGAGGGATAGCGTAGATCCTCAAGGGGTGATTTTCGGGGGTCAGCTATTTTAGAAAAGCTTTCTGAGCTTTTCTGGGTTTATTGAACAGAGGCTGATTCCAGAGTTTCAACAATTTCTGAGGGGAACAGCCCCGAATCCTCACTTGATTCCAGCTGTAGCAGTAGCACAACAGTTATCCAGCAGCTTGGACGTAGTTCAGAGAGAGGCCATTTCCTTACCATTCTGAGTGTATTTCTTCACTTGCCTTGTGCAAGTCGTGGTGCTATCTTTCTGATCACCTCTTGTACTCTGTCCATTACTCAGTATAATAAAATGGCTTAGCATTTCTCTCTGCATTTCTTGAGTGTCTGCTTATATTCCATGTATACATCATTGTGTGTTGCATTACTGTTACTTTTATCTCTTTGAGCTTCTCAGCTACTATACCACTTGTGTGTTTTTCTCCTATACTCTTAGACAGACTCTGCAAAGGGTCAGGTAGCCTCCAGATCTCGTCCTCTTTTTAGAGGCGACACATTTGGCAAATGCCCTCCCAGTCCATCTCTGGTTGGAGTTTGCTTGTGTTTGAGGGATATTCCTGAAAAGGGATATTACACAACCCCTCTCATCATGCTGCATCATGTTGCCCATAGCACTACCACTGCTAACTGTTGCACTACAACTCAGTTACTAAGAAGTAAGTAACTGGTCTCCCAACTCTGACATCTCTGTCAGGCTAGAAACACCCTAGATGCTGAAACTCCCTTTATCGCTGACAAGTGCCCCTTCTCTGACATCTGCGTTGCTACAACAACTCCATGCATCTTGCACTGCTACCTCACGCAGTCTTGCACTGTAGCTCCCTCTATTGCTCCATCTGCATCCGTCTCTTTTGACATTCGCTAGTATTGCTACTCCTCTTCGGGGCTCCCGTAGCAAGGTATAATCCAAGAGGCTGGGTACCTCAACGATCCTGCCCCTCATTGCCTATAGTCCGTTTGACTACAGCTCGATGTCTCCCCACTTCTGCTCAAGTGGCGTGTGAGCACTCATGGCACAGTCATCATCTGTGTCCACTTCCTTCTCTGCCCTTGTTGGTGCAACCCTAGTCTCGGAAGCCTCTCCCTTGCTCTTCTTCCCTAGACATTGGGTTGCATAATGACCCAGTGCCCCACAGTGGAAGCATTTGACCTTGGAGAGGTCCTTCTTCCGTTTCTCCTGCTTTCCCTCAGATGCTAAGGCAGCATCCACCTCCTCCTCCTTCTTGATTCTGACCCCCTTGTCGCTGCTTCCTGCCTTGGTCAGTGCTTTGATCTCTTCTTGGCGAAGAGCAATGTGGAAAAAGTCGAAGTCGGGATTAAATCGGCAAGGGTCCAAAAGTTGAAAAAGTCGTTAAAGTCGGGAGTTTTTTCGAAAAAGTCGGCAAAAAGTCGGCAAAATTAAAAAAAAATACAAAAATATTCATTTTTTTAAAAATCCGTATTTTTTCAATAAAATCCCGATTTTTTCAAACAAAAAAAAAAAATCATTAAAAAATACCACGATTTTTTGGAAAAAGTCCCGATTTAATCCCGACTTTTTTGACTGGGAAAAAATCGGGAAAAAGTCGGCCGATTTAATCGGCCAGCCAAAAAAATAAAAAAATCGGGATTTAATCCCGATTTTTTCCCGACTTTTTCCACACTGGCAAAGAGCCACCCACATTTCCTCCCAATCTGGAAGGGCCGCCCTGCCAATATGCTCTGGACAAACACCTCCCAATCTTCAGAGACAACGTCCAGGGCTGTTCTCACCATCAATTCTTGATCCGGCGTGGCCCCTATGGAAGTCAATTGATCTTAGATCTCCTTCAATCCACTGAGGAAGGTGTCGATCTGTTCTCCCTTCTGCATCTGGTATGATAGCAGCTGATTTTCTAGTAGCATCTTCCTCTGCACGGAAATACGTTGATACAACTTTGTTAAGGCCTCCCACATCTCAATTGCCGTATTCTTCTTGGAAATATGTGGTACTACATGGTCCTTGACCCCATCAAGGATGATGCTCTTGGCCCTCGCCATTGCATCCTCATACCTATCATTATCAACCGGATCAATTGGGACCGCTATTGTCCTCAAGGCGAATTGCTTGAGATGGTTATTGTATAGAACGAATAAGATTTTGGCCTTCTAGACTACGAAGTTTGAGGCTCCGTCTAGTCTGCCCTAGTTCCTTACCCCGTTCACTGCCATCTCACTGCTCCTCTACTTTCCTCATGGAAGTCCTTTGTGTGACTCCCTCTGAGCCTCGATTTCCCTCCTGGAAACCCTTCTGCCAATGTCAAGATGCCACCACTCTGATCGTTAGTGCAGCTGCACCACTGATCTAGATTTCTTGGCTAGAAATCCTCAGTAGCAACTCCCTCCTCCTTGGTCTTGCCCTGTTAGGTATTGTTTTGACTACAGTACCCCACTAGCTTCACTTTGCAACTTACCCACAAGGACGAAGAGGAATTCCATTCTTTAGAGAGCATTTTGTTCCATAACTGAGCAAAGATAGCCAGGAGAGATAGGAGGTAAAGCACACAGAGAAGATCTATGCAATGTAGCAGCGCACGGGCCACAGACATTACTTTTTTGTACATGCAGCCATATTTCCAGACAGAGAAAGAGCAAAGCGACCTCACCTTCCAACTAGGATTTCTCCCAAAAGGGTTTCCCAAAGAACATATCTTGTGTCTTATGTGTGCGTGAGCTTATTTTGTCGTTCTCTACTTTTCTGCATAATTTCCATTTGCATGCATGCACTATTACAGTAAAATCTAGGGATCTAGAATTTAAATAAAGTTCTAACAATGTCAAAATACAGTGTATTAATATATTATTATCAAATCTATTGTGACGAACTGTCCAGTGGAATATCGACGGCAATTTAGGGATCAAATACAAGCTTTATTTACTAAACTAACTAATTGTGGCACCCTTTTTACATCTCATTATGCCCTTGGGTACCACCCTATGTACCCCATATTATCCTCCCCTACAACGAATTTGTCTTTTATGTAGGGTGGCTAAGGAAAACATTTCATATTTGTTAATTCACCATTGATATGCTCAACAGGTTTGGAAAGGGGTTGAAGCTCTCACATGTTGGAAAATCTAGAGACTTACAAATTATAACTTATTTTCCTTAACTTGATAATTACTTGTGAGGTTAGTTACTTGTGAGGTTAGTTGGCCTTTTATTACTTCTTTAATTATGTTCATCAAGAAATTACCAAAAAAAAAACAATGAAGATCACAAAGAGATGAAGTACACAGGATATAGGCTCCAAGCCAGGGACCCAGAAAAATGTTTCACTTATTATATAAAATCTACTTATAAAGAGACTTCCAAGACCCAAAGACCAAAGCCAACAAACCCTCCAAGTCCCAAGCCAACCCCTAGCAAGATGTTCTTTAAGGAAACTTCCAGAACTTCGATACTGTTACTTTGATGTTGCAGCTTCGACCCCCTGCAACTGCTTCAGAATTTCGGCATTGCAATTTCAGCCTCCAGCAACTGCAACTTCACAGAAACCCCAACTTTGCACGTGAGAGAGAGAGAGAGAGATTTAGCCCAAGAAACTTTGCTCTTTTCTTCTTGTCTTTGTCCTCCTTAGCTCTTCTTCTCCTTCGCTATTGCAGATCGAACATGACTTGAGTGGGTGGATAGATGAGGTCGATCTCTCTTGTATTTATAGCCTCTCCCGAGGGTCGAATAGCCCTCCTTTGGGCCGACTTGATCTTGCTCTTGGGTCGACTTGGTCCTAGGATAAAAAATGGCCTTTTCTTGATACAATAAATTTATTTCTTTATTACAAAGAGTCCAAATGGGACTATGACACATGACCAATAATATTCTTTATCCTATAAAGACCGAAAAAAACCAAAAGCACGAAGAACATGCTTTTGACTCAAACTTGAGTATGAAACCCATACTCCAAAAATAAATATATTTTTTCTCCTTTTTCTATCTTTATAAAGAATATACAATGCCATGATTACAGATAGGTCATTATGAAGACCGAACCTAGTTACAATTTATCAACATCACAGGTGTATAAAATGTATGGAGTTGCATTTCAATTGATGAATATTTGAAGAAACATCTTGAAAAAAAAGAAAATTGAAAGATTTAAGAGTCTTGCCATGTGTCATATGCTGTGTGATCTGGCTGGCAGGGAATAATATCATACTTGAGTCAAATCATTTCCAAGGCTGGGAGTTTAGTTTCTGGATGTAAGTCTGTTTAAATTCCAGCAGCTGGACAGGTGGGTGATCAGCAGGTGAATAAATCTGTGCCTTGGAGTTTTTATTTATTTGTTTGTTTTTAATTGTTCTTGGCAAAGCACTTCTGATTCTAGCAGTGCAGATGAGGTGTTGTTTATTTCAAATTTCACATTTCATCTGCTTAAGGCAAGTTCAGGTCTATGTTCAAAATACATTGCAGATCTCCAAGTTTTAAACCTTCTATTAAAAAATGCAAAGGATCCAAACATATCAAAGTTACTGGTGTATGGAAACTCCTTGTTGATCATAAACTGGATGAAGAGGTTTCGACACTCGCATAATGTAATCTTGGGTCTTTGGGCAATTTTCTGTCAGAAGTTGCTGTTTCCTTTAAGCACATTTCTTTCTCACATGTTTATAGACAATTGAATCAGGATGATAATAAAATGTCAAATGAAGGGCAGCACTTGCCTAAAGGACACATCTATTGGCAAGAAGTTAATGCTGGTGATTCAGTGTGCTTCTTTACAACTCCTGGAGTTGGTTTGTTTTAGTTAGTTCTCCTAGTTTGTGTCCTATTTTCTGTATTTTGTGTATCTGTTTGCCCAGCAAGCTTCAATTGATCCAGGATGGAGATGATCTCTCTGTTTGAACTGACATACATTTTTACGGTGGTTTAGTTTGTGTTCATGGATGGGAAAATGTGATATGTTTCCACTCGTATAGGCCAAGTTACCCACCACCTTGGGCGACACCCATAGGAGAAATTTTCTCCTAGATGGTCCTTAGCCAAACAGCCAACAGACCCTTGCAGCAGCCAGATAGCTCGATGTCCCATCATCTCTGCCACCTAAGCCAGCCATTACGCACCCTCACCCATCTATCATGATCACATGTTTGAAGGTGGGCCTTCCAACCCCGAAGGTATGGCTTGTTTATCATGGACACTTTCTAGCATGGATTAGTGGGGGGATTCAGCGGAAAGAATGGGCTTGATTTGTACTCTTGTCCCCTTGTCCAACTTGGTGGTTAACCTTGTATCTTAGTCTTGTGGGATCTCCTTTATTGGCCACTGGCTTTAGGGGTGTCATAACATGGGAAATCCCGATTTTGGTTGTGTGGTCCCACTTCCCGACACCACATACATCACTCCCCTCCGCTCATTATAACCCCTTTCCACATATTTCCCATCTGGGTCCACACTTGTAAATTGAGTCCACAAGGAGTTAGCCTCCCTATCCCCTTGTCCACACTTTGGGTCGGGCCAGGAATGATGCACCAAAGGTTTATGCAACTAACAAGAGAATAAAAAGCATAATTTGAACACTCTCAAAAGGAAATGTACCATAAAATGCAAAATATGGATGGGACATACAAACTTAGCACGTGGGAAAAAGCCATCATGAGCTCAACCCTATCACTATGGCCATCACCCTGGTTCCTAAGGAACCTATATTGGCCCCCTGCATCATTAAGGAACCCATGATTCCCCTAGTGGGCGATTAACTGCCCAACCTTATGGGGGTATTCACAACTATATTATTCACACCATGCCCTCATCCCCTCGAGCCCCAAGCAGTTATAAAAGAAAAATCAATAAATGTCAAAAGGCATATGTAGAAGTGTGGAAAAACAAAAGTCGGGGTAGCTCATGTACCACGATTGCTCCCTCCATCTATGGACCCATGTGTGGGTTTCCCTCATTGTTGCTACCCTTGTACCATGGCATGTCGCTTGGAACCTCCCCTAGTGCCCCCAATCCATTCCATCATTGTCACAGGACACCTGCCATTTGAAGGATGTACCATGGATCTGTCACTCCCTTCGACGTTGAAACCACCTAATAGGGCCCTTGAATAAACCCTTAATTGCAGCTGGGGACACTTATACATTATAAAGCTTGTTACCCACCCCCTGTGAGTGACCACGCATAAGAGAAATTTTTCTCCTAGATTGTCTTCAACCGGTAGCCAACAGCCCCTTGCAATCCCCAGATAGCTTAATGTGCCACCATCCCCGCCACTTGAGCCAACCATTATGCACCCTCGCCCATCTGTCATGATCGTATGTTTGAAGGTGGGCCTTCCAACACCGAAGGTATGGCTTTCATTATGTAGTTGGGTATTTTTTCTTATTATGGACATTTACAAGCATGGATTAGTGGGGGGATTCAAGCGAAAAGGGTAGGCTTGGTTTGCACTCTTGTCCAAATTGGTGGTTAACCTTGTATCCTAGTCTCGTGGGATCTCCGTTATTGATTACTAGCTTTAAGAGTGGCACTACGTGGGAAATCTTGATTTTGGTTGCATCGTCCTGCTTCTTGACACCACACACAGATCACTCCCCTCTGCTCATTACAACCCCTTTTCACATATTTCCCATCTAGGTCCACATATGTCCATTAGTCCACAAGGAGTTAGCCTCCCCCTCCCCTTGTCCACACTTTGGGTCGGGCCTGGAAAGATGCCACGAAGGTTGATGCAGCTAAAAAGAAAGTAAAAAGCATAATTTGGCCACTCTCAATAGAAAATGTGCCATAAAATGCAAAAGATGGACAGGACATACAAATTTAGCATGTGGGAAAAAGCCATCATGAGCTCTACCCCCTATCATCATGGCCATCACCTTGGTTCCTGGGGCCCTTATATGAGCCCCTTGCATCCTTAAGGAACCCATGATTGTCCCAACCCTTGGTGGGCAATGAATTGCCCAAACCTAAGGGGGTAACCAATGCTATATCTTACACATCATGCTCTCATTCCCTGGAGCCTCGAGCAGTTTTAAAAAGAAAAATCAATAAAAGGAAAAAAGCATATGAAGAAAGGTGGACAAGCAAACGCTGGGGTAACTCATGTACCACGATTGCTCCCTCCTACATCTATACACTCAAGAGTGGGCTTCCCTCATCATAGCTACCCTTTTACCATCATCCCCGGCATGTGGCTTGGAGCCTTCCCCTAATGCCCATTTCGTTCCATCATTATATCACATGACAGCTACCACATGACAGATGTACCATGGACCTGCCACTCCCTTTGAGGTTGAAACCACCTAATAGGGTCCTTGATTAACCTTCTTCTTGAACTTGGAAACACCTGTACACTCAAAAGCCCACTATGGAAGCACATGCCGCTATGAAGTGCCCACTTGGTTCCATGATTTGTAAGCTCATTTGCTCAATTACACAAATGATTTGTTACATTGGAAGGTGAGCAAATGCATTAGATCTTATACAAGATTGCAGGTGGGTCTTCATCTTGGGGTTTGGTCTCCCTATATGGGGTCCAAGCCCTCCAGAAGGTCATATTAGCATTTGTAGGGTGTGTGTTGACAACCATGGGCCTCCACTATAGTAAAGAGCAGATAGCCATGCAATCAGATGCTTCAGTACAATTCATTGCTTGCTCGTGCTCCACTTGTTTGATGATGATGATGCACCTAGACCACTTTGCCCAGCCAGTTACACATGCACCGCACACTTGGCGGTTGATCCAGGGCCCAGATGGCGTTTTGTCTCACCATGGGAGACAAAGGAAAGGCTTGTATCATTGTTCCAACCCTTGCACGTGGGATAATTTCTTGTTCAATTCAGTTGGAGACCCATGAGGATGTTTTGTGCCCCCATAACCACTTAGGAGCACCACAAGTCATTTGCTTGGAGATTAAGGGACCATTCCCTTCATCACTATTTTTGGAGCCCTTCCATTCATTTTGGTGTATATTGGACTTCACTAGGCCTTCCAACAACCCTCCTAGCTATTGTATTATCATTTCGGCCCCCTTGAGAGGCTTATTTTTCATATTATGGAGCTATTTGGTTGGCTTATCACAAAAGGTTGTTATTTGTACATTATTTTATTATTAGGGGCATCATTAGGCCTAATTAGGCAATTCATATCCCTAGGATCATATATATTGATGAGAGGTTCATTTCATTCCTCATCATCACTTGGATTTGTATCTTTCTCTTCTTGAGAACTTCACACTACCTATTGAAGGACGAATTGGAGGATCTTTAATGCATTTTGATGTTTGGATTGTTGCTATTCTACCTTGGAGTTGCTCTCTTGCAAATATGATGAATGGATATACTCTTTTTGCCATGTAAGTTTCTCTTTTACGCAAAATTTTGATTATATGTCTAATGTATGGAATGTTGCATCATGGTGCTAATTGTGCTCTAAATTTATGCAAAAATCTTGAATCACTTTGGGAATCTTGATCTATTGCATGTGTTACTCATTTAGCAATAAGAATGAATGTTCCTAGGGATTAACTTAGGTGGCTCAACCTTGAAACTCTATCTAGCTTTGCAAAACGAAGTATAAATTCCTTGTGTAACCTAACTAGAACCTCCTAGAGTAGCAAAGTTGCATATTGGACTCCTTGATGAAACCAAAGCTCTAAAATCAAATTTCATTTTTGACTCCATTCTCCCTAGGCTAGGCACTAATCCTTGTCCTGGTGATCACCTCAAAGAATTTTTATTCACCCCTTTCTAAACTCTTTAAGCCCTAACCCTAGAGGTCTCTTAGGGCATCAAACAAAATTCATTTGAGCCATCCATTTTGAGAGCAACTTGGACTACACTTGGTTGGGGTTTTCTCTTGGTCCTCAAAAATTTTGAAGCATTTTCCACAGCGAGATTTGGAGATATCCCAAGCCCTAGCTCGAAAATTGTTCTTATTCCTAGGTTTCCTCGGTTAGTGGCTTCCCCAAGGGTCATTGTACTAAAACTCAAGTGAAATCCACATTTCATTCACCCTCTTCTTCTCCCTTGCTTGGTCTAGATCTTTGTTTGAAGTTTCACCTGAAACCCTAGACTTTACTTGGGTCCTCTTAGGCTTCTTTGTGGTCCCATACCTTCATCGTTCATTATTTCACAAGGCCACCTACAAACCTTCTTCCCTCAAGAATCTTAGGTCTAGAACATTCCTTATTGAGAAATATCTCTAATCCCTAGGTTTAGGCCTCCTTTAAGCCTTTCTTGGAGAGCTCCACACCTTGCTTCTAAAGAAAGTAAACCCCATCATTTGAGTCTTTCCTATGAATGGACTCTAAAAATCACTACCTATCTAATCATTAACTTACCATTCATAGTGATTTCCCTCATACCAAGACTCCTCCCATTGGCGAAAGTCCGTAAAGAGCAGGGGACATCGACTGAGGTGACAGTGGGTCTTTGTCCCATTGTTGCCACTTGATCTAGTAGTAGTCCCATAGGAACCCAACCTAGGGTCCCTGCTAAATTGAGCGGTAACAAAGCCCATTATGGAAGCGCATGGCACTATGAAGTGTCCACTTGGTTCCATGGTTTGTAAGCTCATTTACTCAGTTGCACTAATGAACTGTTGTGCTGGAAGGCGAGGAGACACATTGGATCTTATACAAGATTGCAGATGGATCTTTGTCTTGGGGATTGGTCTCCCTATACGGGGTCCAAGTTATCCACATGGTCAGATTGGATTTGTAGGGTGTGCATTGAGAGCCATGGGCCTCCACTATAGCAAAGAGCAGATTTCCATGCCATGGGATCCTTCATCACCATTCATTTCTTGCTCGTGTTCCACTTGTTTGATGATGATGATGCACTTGGACCACCTTGCCCAACTGGCCACACACTTGCACCACACACTTGCCAGTTGATCCAAGTCCCAAATGGGATTTTGTCTCACCATGATAGACAAAGGGAGGGCTTGCATCATTGTTTCATCCCTTGCAAATGGGATACATGCTTGTTCGATTCAGTTGGAGACGCACGAGGATGTTTTTGTGCCCCCACAACCACTTGGGAGCACCACAAGTCATTTAATTGGAGATCAATGGGTGATCCCCTTCATTACTATTTTTGGAGCCCTTCCACTCATTTTGGCACATGAAGAACTTCACTAGGCCTTTCAATGGCCCTCCTAGCTATTGTATCTATCATTTCGGCCCTCCTGAGAGACTTGTTATTTTTATTATGGAGCTATTTGGTGGACTTGTCACCAAAGTGTTGTTATTTGTACATTATTTTATTATTAGGGGCATCATTATGCCTAATTAGGCAATTCAAATCCCTTAGAGGATCATATAAATTGATGAGAGGTTCATTTCATTCCTCATCATCACTTGGACTTGTATCTCTTTGGAGAAAAGAACTCAAACCTGCAATTTGATGGACAAATTGGAGACCAATTGATGCATTTCAATGTTTGGATATTTGTTATTTGTCTTGAAGCTTCATTTTTGCAAGTCTAATGGATGGATATAATCTTCTTATCATATAAGTGCTTTCTTATATGAAAATTTTCATGTGATTTGTCTAATGTATGGAATGCTATGCTTGGATTATTTTGTGCCCTAATTGTTGATGTGAAATTCTTGAACACATGTAATCTTGCCTCGTTGTATATGTTATTCATCTTGGTAAGAAGATCGAATGTTCCTAGAGGTGTGTTGTAAAACTTTGACTTTGAAACTCCATTGAATTTGCACAACGAAGAATAAATCTTTGTTGTCTCCTTGTAGCTACTTCTCTAGGGCATGCTAAATTTCAATAAGGCTCCTTGGAAGAGCAAAAATCCTAAATCAAAATCACTTTGATTCCATTCTCCTCAATTTGCAAGGCACTATTCTACAAGTCCTTGGGGATCAACATAAACTCTTCTCCTTTCTTAAACTTTCATGCCATAACCCTAGACGGCCTACCTAGGGCATCCAACGATTTCGAATCTAGCCATTGGTTTGCTCAGCAAGTTGGTGAGGAGCTGTGCCGGGGTGTCCTCCACATTCCCTATAAATTTGAAGTCAATCCCACAATTAGTTTTGGAGAAACATCAAGCCCTAGTCTTGAAACCGTTTTGGTCTAGGTCTCCTTAGGTTATCAACATTCCAAAGGGTTTATTGTGCTTGAAAACTCAAAGTTAATCTCTCATGACCCTTTCCTTTCATCCTTACTTGACCTGGTCCTATTGTTGATGATCATCATAAACCCTAGGCCTTGCTTGGTTCTTCTAGGTCTCTCTTGTGGTCCCAACCTTTTAGATGCTTGTTACCACAGAAGACCTTAAGAAAGATCCTTCTATTCCCCAAAGAGCCTTAGGTCTAGGACATCCTTCGTTAAAAAATACCTCTAAGCCCTAGATCTACCCTCTCTTGAGCCTTTCCTAGAGAGCCCCTTACCTTGCTTCTAAAGCAAGCAAGCCTATTATTTGAGTCTCCCTTGTGAATGGTCTTTAGCAATCACGCTATATCCTATCATATCCCTCCTAGTGATTTCCTTATACCAGGACTCCTCCCATTCGTGTAAATCCGTAAGTGCAGGGGACATCGAGTGAGGTGACAATGGGTCCTTGTCCCATTGTTGCCACTTGGTCTAGTCGTTGCCCTTTTGGAACCCTGCTAGATTGAGCGTTAACAGGCGATAGGCAGAAGTTAGAACTGATTATGCAAGCTGTGTGTCTCAATTTTGGCATCTGAAGTATGTAATTTTCATTCAAACTTGAGTAAAAATTATAATTTATTTCTTGGGGAAAGAAAGAGACAAAACAACTTGCATACTGAAGCAGGGCCAAAAAATTACAAATAATTCAACTACAAAAATCAATCTACAAATTATAAAAGCTAGCTAGGCTTAACAAGTCGACAGAGAAGTCTGTCAGCAAATCAAAGAAATGGTCAACGTGCGGACACTATAAGCAGTATTGCCATGATGAAGAAAATCCTTTATACTTGCATCTAAGGAAGAAACCAACAAAGTCATCACAGGCATGAGTAGTAAAACAGCCGACTAAGCCATAATGACTTAAAAAGAAGCATTCATATCCTCTACCAAATAATTATTATGGAAACGATAACAGTTAAGTTCACTCTGCTATGCATGTAAAGAATCAATCATAAAAATAGGTATGCGCATTCTACCACCAATATGGCAATCCTTGTGAGTTGACAAAGTGTCCAATCAAATATGAACAGGCTAGGAATTACCATAGACCAAACAATGTTTATACACAAAATAAACGCCAATGATCTTTTTGATTTTATAGTTTTGCCTAATAAATTATGTTTAACATTTCTATGAGTTTGGTGACTATTGTGAGCTATATACCAAACTTTGCACTCCAGCCCGTAGGAAATACGTGCAAGACGCTGAATTTATGATTACAGATAGTATGAACTTATAAACTATCAAATGTGCAAAACTTACTTGTACCAATTGAACAAGCTTACTCCAAAAATAATCACACCAAGCCCAATTCCCTTTAAGACAGTGAACTGGTCATGAAAGAAGAGAATTGCAACCTGAAATATGAAAAACAAATTACACATGCATCCATTATAACTACTAGACAGTAGTAAGATCGAGTGAAAATATTCAGAAGCAGCAAAGTTTATCATGACTACAAGCAAATTACATAAAACATATTGCATACCATTCCATTCAAGGGGAACACACATGTAAAACATAATGAAATAATAAAATGTGACACATATATTCAAACATGATATTACCATCATTATGTAACGGCTAATTGGATTTAAACCATGCACTTCTAGCCATAGTGACCAAATTCAATAAAACAGAAGATGATGAAAGGACAAACTAGTTGGTTACATATAAACAAAAGATTGCAATAGAAACAATATGCCAATATATACAAATAAAAAGTAGCTTGAAACATTATATATCTATTGGATTTAATTTCATAGAAAGAAAAGAAAGTGTCTGAAGAATTGTACATGTTTGTTCGAGCATTATCGATGTGAAGATGACAAACCATTAGTAGCAGTTTGCAGATAGCAACCAAAGACAACTTGTATAAACTAAAAATGGATTTCCATGAAATTAGCTTATGCCATATATTCTTGCACTACATTAAGCGTCAACACATTTATATAAATATAAGAGAATGTCATGTATGATTTAAGCATGCTCGAAGGGGCAAGCACAACTATTGTCCAGTTATAACTGGAAAATCATGTCAGTGATATATGTTAATGCCAGTTTGTAGGGACAAGGATGGATAGAGCAGACATATAACTCTTATTGGCTTGCTCAAGTTTGTAAGCAAAATAACCAATGTTTGATAGACACAACTATACTTGGATTCCTTGTGTACAAATGAATCTTTTACTGAATCTCTAAGAAAATGAGTCTTCTTGAGTTTGGTTAGGCTTCTTTTGTGTGGACTGTTTTCCTCTTATCCTCTTTTGCATGTACTTCATCTCTGTTACAACAAAATACCACACTTCTCCAGATAAAGTCCAAAAGCTCAAGTGTGAGACCTGTTACCACAAAATCTAGCACCTTGGTGCAAAGCGTCACTAAGCACTCTAGATTAAAGGTAACAATGGAATCAGCCACTGCTGTCACCTTAATAATTGTTCCCTTGCTGTTTTCTGATGGATATTATCCACACATGGAAGGCTTCCCCATCAGATCTTAAAGATTAGATAACCCAAGAATTAGCAGGCTAAAAACCCTCCAAAGGTTCTACTAAATAAAACACCCGAACATGATATTCAAAGTAGGGCTTAAGGTGAGATGAGAGATAAATCAAGGTAAAAAGTTCCAATGAGCTATGGCTAAATCAAGAGGGCTTGGATAGTCCTAGAGAGACTTGTTGCCACACAATCTAGCAGGGCCCTAGGAGGAGAACCTATGGGGCAACTACTAGACCAAGTAACAACAATGGGAAAAAGACCCACAGTCACGTCAATCAATGCCCCCTGCTCTTTATGGACTTTCATTGATGGGAGTTGCCCTGGTAGGAAAGGAATCACTTGAAATGAATAGGTTAATGAATTAAATGTGAAGTGATTCCACTAGGCCCATTCAAGGAGAGGCGGAACAATGATGTGTAGAAGGCTAAAAACTCTCCAAGAAAGACCTAGGGATTGAAATTTGCAATGAGGATTGACATACCTAGAGTCGACACTCCAAATGTGATAAAGGAACTCTAAAGAAGTCCGTGAAATGGTTTGACACTTCAAATAGGTTCTTCACTCCTTTAGAGAGACCTAGTAAGAGCTTACACTAGACCTAAGCCTTTTAACTTTTAAGATATTCATGGGAAGAAATTCCTCCAAGGTATGCTCTAGGTCAAGGTAAGAGAGAAGAAAGGGTCTCTTATGATTTATTCTATCGAATACAAGGTTCATATGGCCCTCAAGGAAGCCACCTATCAAAGGAAACAAGCTAGGTTCCCTTCTAGGGCACAAGAATATCCAAAGAATACACCATGGAAATTCCACCAAAATTTGGGTTACCAAGAAGAAACACACTAAGGAAGAGTTCTATCCAAGCAGAATCTCAAAATTCCTTTTCCAATAGATTACGTTGGATGCCCTAGCTAGCCATCTAGGGAAAGGGAGCCAAAAATTTTGGAGAGGAGAAAAGATGGAGAAAGTAAAAGTTGATCACCAATTTTCTTGAACCAGTGCCTAACCTTTGAGCTATGGAGTCTACGATGATACAAAGTTTGCCAAAACTATCTTCAAGGAGGCTAAAGAATGATGCCCTAGCAACCAATCTTTAACATTTACCTACTCAAGGTTTACGAACTTTCATGGAAGAAAAACAAAATCCCATCCACTAGGAACATTCATCTATTGTCATGCAATAAGTAACATGTGCAATTGTCAACCAAATAACGTTTTACAATGATATTCAACAAAATAGGGAACAAGAGTATTAACTAGTTGCAACAATTCCACACATTAGACATTATTTCAAAGAAATATGCAACAAAATAGCACTTACAAAATGACAATGAGATATATCCAACCATAAACCAAGATGTAGCTCCAAAGAAGAACGAAATTCTAGCTTCCAAAGATATCGAAATGCATCAATAGAATCTCCACTAGTGTCCAAGAAAAAGTGTGATCTTTTTACAAAAGAAAGATCCAAGTGATGATGATGAATTCAAATGAGACTCATCTATATTTATATGAGTCTCTCCTAATTCGATTTAGCCTAATTAACCCCAAAAGTTATAAAATAAAGATCCAAGTGATGATGATGAGTTCAAATGAGACTCATCTCTATTTATATGAGTCTCTCCTAATTCGATTTAGCCTAATTAACCCCAAAAATTATAAAATAATGTGCTAGATACAAGTCTTGGTTACAAGCCCACCAAGTAGCTAATACAAGTCATGAAAAAACCATCCATAAGAGAGCCAAAATGATGATGTCATGATGAAGAAGGGTCATTGGATGGCGGCCTCGTTGAGTCCTTTAAGTGCCAAGATGAGAGGGAGGGCTCCATGAATGATGGACAAGGGGAGAGCCCCTTAATCTTTATGTGAGTCATCATGTGGGTCTTGTTACCCACCACCAGTGGGTGACCCCATAGGAGAAATTTTCTCCTAAGATTTGTCTTCCTTTGGTACCCAACAGCCCCCTTGTCAACCACCTGATAGCTCTAATGTGCTACCATTCTCCGCCACCTGAGCCAATTATTGTGTACCCTCGCTCATTTGTCATGATCGTATGTTTTAAGGTGGGCCATCCAATCTCAAAGGTATGATTTTTCATTATGTAATTGGGTGTTTATGCTTGTTTTTCTTGGGCACACTTGGGCATGGATTACTAGGACACTTAGAAGAATAAAGGGCTTTGGCTATTCTCTTGTTCCCTTACCTCAAATAGGGGCTTAATCTTGTATCCTAGTCCTGTGGGATCTCCTCTATTGACCATTAACTTTAAGAGTGGCACTACATGGGAAACCTTGACTTTGGTTGTGTTATCTCGCTTCCTGACACCATATATCTCACTCCCCTCCGCTCATTACAAGCCCTTTTCACATTTTTCCTCATTTGGGTTCACATTTATCCACTGGGTCCACAAGGTGATAGTCTCCCTTTCCCCTTATCCACATCTTGGGTCGAGCTTGGAACAATGCCCCAAAGGTTAATGCAATTAAAAAAAAGAAAGATAAAAAGCATAATATGGCCACATATAGCAGCAATTGTACCAAAAAATGCAAAAGAAGGTCGGTACCAATGTTGCACGAAGCGCCCCCAACCCCCCTCCCGCCCGGTTCCAAGCCCCGAAGCGCGTCCCGTACGGAAGCTTTGCCGAAAGAGCGCTTCCGAAATTTTTGCCACTTCCTGGAAATTCGGAAGCATGGTACAGAAGCGCCGCTTCAAAGCCTCCGAAGCATGCTTCGTACGACGCTTTGGGCGTCAGAAGCGTGGCACTTCTGTACGCTTCCGTACAATTCCGGAAAAGCTTCACGCTGTTTAGAAAATCATTTTTTTTTTTCAATTTTTTTTTTTTTAATTTTAGGTGAGTTTGCTTGTTGGGGTGGGTCCACCTTGGGTTAGGGTGAGGAATGAAGGCAAAAAAAATATAAATATAGCAGATGCTCCCTCATGGTAATGTTAAATCTTAAATAAAAGTGACATTCCACCTTTATTTTTCATTTTCATCCTTTTACTTAAAATTTTAACATTACCATGAAATGACTCGGGATGTTGAGATTGGTTCCAACCTCATTGGACCTTCATATGGAGAAAATAGAATTTCATATCCTATTCAAAATTCAGCAGACTTAACAGTTTTCAGGAATTCAGGATCAATGGGATTGTGGCATTTCATTAGATTATGTCAAGTGTGAAGGTATGCGATTATCATTTAATCAAGAGCACCAAGTCCTATATGTACCCTGGTGTTGGTGGTGTTAATTGTTGAACTCCTTTGTCACGTGGCATGCCCTTAGCAAAAAATTACCTTTTAATCAAGTCAAAATCATCGATCAAGCATGTTAAGCTTTTTCTACCATATTTTAAGTCTTGAATTACGTAGTTTGATCAAAATTGGGCAATGTTGACTAATATCCCTAGACAATCGAGGTAGAGGCAAAGGCTAAACAAGAGGAGAAGAATCTAGGTTCTAGATGGTTGATGCTCGAATAATTAATCATTAATGTACAATGGATGTTATATCTATCTTGATTTATGCAAAAATATGCATGTTTTCATGTCTTCTACAACTAATTTGGTATTTGTGATGTTTGTTTTGAGTATAAATGCAAAAAAATATAAAAATATATATATAGCAGATGCTTCGCTTCCTAGATTTTTGGAAAATGACGCTTCCGCGTCCCCACTTCCAAAAAACGTCCCCGCTTCGTCCCCACTTCGTGCAACATTGGTCGGTACATTAAAATTTAGCATGTGGGCAAAAGCCAAACATAAGCTCTACCCCTAAATTATGACCATCACCCTGGTACCTAGGGCTCCCTTGAGTGCACCTTTTATCATTAAGGAACCCATGAATGTCCCAATTCCTAGTAGGCGATGAATTGCCCAATTTTAAGGGAGTAATCACTGCTATTTCTTACACATCATGCTATCATCCCCTTGAGCCCTTAACAATAAAATGAAGAAAAATCAATAAAAGGCAAAAGGCAAATGAAGAACAGTGGAAAAACAAAGGTCAAGGTAACTCATGTCCCGTGATTGCTCCCTCCTTACATTCATACACCCAATGTGTGTGAAAATTCGAAAACCTGAATCTTATTGCAACAACTGGAAATAATTCTCCTAACATGAATATCATATGGGTTTCCATACCAAACGAGCTTCCATAGAAACGAGTTTCCACAAGACTTAGTGAGTTACCACAGGACTTAGCGAGCTGCCACAAAAGCAAGTTGCCACTGTACTTAGTGAGCTTCCATAGAAGCGAGTTGCCACACGAGTGAGATACCACATAAACCTTTAACAAGCCACGGAGATACAATTGCCAAAATAGGCTGCAAAGTGTTGAGAAATCTAGGACAGCTAGATTAGGTGATTTCTCTTACTTTGATAACTACATGTGATGTATTTTTTACTTTACTTGATTAACTTCTTCTTTCCTTTATTATCATTTGTGTTCTTTATCATTAAACAACTACCAAATCATAAAGAACAGTGAGACAATAGGACACAAGATGTAGGCAATCAGCAAGGGCCAAAATCTCTCCAACTGGGAGGAAAACCCATCGGAATTCTTCTCTTCATATAGAACTTCAATTGACAAATTCCAAGACCTATAACCCTTAACCAAGACCCTCCAAGACTAGTCAACTTTTTCCTTCTTGAACGGCTTCCAGCAACAAACTTCGACCTTCCAGCAACTTCTTCAACAACTTTGACCCAGCAACAATTGTTGCAACTTTGACCTCGATGCAGCTTCGACCTTGCCACTTCACAGCATCAATGTAGCTTCACAGCTTCGATGCAACTTCAAAATTTCGCCTTCCCCAATAACTTTAGAAACCTTAACAAGAGAGAGAGAGAGAGAGAGAGAGAGAGGCCCAAAAATTCGAACCTGCTTTTCTTCTCCTTCTTCGTCCTTTTCTAACTTCTACCTTGTGGAGGTCGAACTTGCTTGAGTGAGTGTGCAAATGAGGTCAAATTCATTCTTATTTATAGGCTTGTGAAGGGTAAGAATTGCTATCTTGAGGTTGACTTGTCCCTTCATGTAGGTCGACTTGATCTTTGAGCCATGACGCGGTCTTCGAGGGTCTTTTGACTCTATTTTGACTCAATAAGTTTTTATTTACAATATGTAACATGCCCAAATGGGTCTTCAATACATGACAATGACTCAATTGACTTTATGACAAACCTAGAAGCACTCAATGGGTGCTTGACCTAAAAATAATTTCCCTTGGGCATGAAACCCATGCCTCAAGAACACAAATAATAAATTTATTTTTCTCTTTTCATTAAATACATAAAATCACGATTACATATGTCATTATGAAGGCCAAACCTAGTTACATATTTCAACAC
This sequence comes from Pinus taeda, assembly GCA_000404065.3. Lineage (NCBI taxonomy): Eukaryota > Viridiplantae > Streptophyta > Pinopsida > Pinales > Pinaceae > Pinus > Pinus taeda. The sequence continues at coordinate 305,036 of APFE031265406.1, forward strand.
TCTGTTAGGGTCCAACCCTAACCCCCTTATTTATGTAATAGGGTCGAGTCATAGTAATAGTTAGTTAAAGAGTCAATAAAGCCCATATTAATAATTGTAAGTGGCTGACCGGCATTTAAAGAAAGGGACCACAGTTAGTTACAAACAAGCCATGGTATTAGATAGATGGTATTAAGAGAACCATGTAACTAACCCATGGTATTGCATGTATGAATCCTATATAAAGGATAGAGACTCCCCATTGAGGAGCGTCATGTCTTATTTTGTAATCGAGCCCTGCTCTATTGGAAGTTGCCCCCTCGAAGAGGCAAGTGAACATTGCTTTCATCTCTGAATAATAAAATACATGTTATTTCTCATTTTGTTCTGTGTTCTAGGTTGTATTTCTTCGTATATTCGGTATTCTGGCATCTTCTCGCAGGTCAAGAGCATAACAAGTGGTATCAAAGAGCTTTCCATGGCGGTGGTATCTCCATTTCTAGCAGATTTTTTTTGGCTAGAGACGTGTTCCGACGTCTTTAAACCACGAGATCTATCGTTGAGCGCATAAACCTGCGGATTTGCGGAGGCATGCACGCAGGAAATACAAGAGGTGTTCACGCTTGTTGGACTCCCTTGTAACCCCTATGGGTACCCCTTCAAGTAGTAGCGCATTAGACAGAACCGCGCACGGACTGTCTTCCATGTACCCTATGGGTATGTCGGAAGCCCCCTAGGCTCACCTAAAACCTCATCATAGATAAACCATCGGCCGTCTTGCTGCTACAGTACACCGAGAACAACACTCGAGGAGATTACTTGCGTGTACGATAGGGTAGTCAGGTAGTATGGCTAAGGGTACGGTTGATCCTCCTTAGTTAGTGCACTGAAAGACTTGGTCGAGTACCACTGTTGGACCCTTATGTATCTTGCAATCTATAGCACCTAACACTCCTTCAGACCATAGTTCCCTCGTCTCTATGAAGATCGCCCATCATCTTCTTTGCCAGATCAGATCTAGCAGTTGGGGTTCTATCGTCGCCGCAATAATCAGATCCACCAGTTCAGGGTCTACCGCCACAATACCATTCAGATCTAGCAACTGGGGTTCGGTCGCTGCCACAGTGCAACTTACATTCAACAGTTGAGGGTTTCGCAAACAGATCAGACCATTTGTGCAGGGAGGCTTGTGGCTCCTATACCCCGAGGCGATTCTCGCAGGACATTGGGCAAGATTAACTTTTCTGGAAATTAGCTACTGTAATATTGATAAGCGGGGAGTAAAACTCCGTTTGGAGTACAGAAAATATATAAAAAAAAGGGTCCGAGGCCCGCACGAGATGTTTATAAGAGACTTAGCCCATAAGAATCAGGACGCCGAGCTAAGTACAGTGGTACCATTCACTTGTCAACTTCAATTTTCGGGTGGTCCCAAATTTTTTCACAGTGACGACAAGTGACTCAGATCTGTGTATGGTAGAAACTAGAGCGCAAGCTATGGCCAATGAGAAGATGGAGACCATTGAAAAACACTTGGCGAAGTTAACGAAGCAGATCCAGACATTACAAGACATTGTCACAAAGGGCAAGTCAACGTTACAATCGGAGGCATATGCTTTTAATGAAAAAGACCACAAAGGAGAATCTAGCCATCATCTTCACTTCCATGGAAATCACCAAGACTCCCACCCTCGAGCTCCCAAGCTGGACATGTACAAATTTGATGGCACTAATCCGTCAATATGGGTAGCACAAATGGAACAATATTTCACTCTGAATCACATCGTAGATGATGAAACTAAACTACGTGTGGGAGGCCTTTACTTGGACCAAGAAAGATGACAATGGTGGCAGTGGCATTATAAATGCTATCCAAGGACAATTACTTGGCAAGTGTTTGCAAAATCCATTTGTGACCGCTTTGATCGTGAATCTATTTTTTTGGGTCGTCTTACTAAGCTCAAACAGACAGGCACAGTAAACGACTATATTACAGCCTTTGAGAAATTGGGCTTCCGCACCGCAGGTTTGGGAGATGAATTCTACTTGGAATGTTTTATAAGTGGTATCAAAGACGCCATCCAAGCCCACGTCTGGATGCACCACCCAGCCACATGGATGGAAGCTTGCACAAAGGCCATCAAAGTGGAACGTGCTTTGGTGGCCCAGTTGCCTTGTCCAAATTTCATAGCCAAGGGACGCCCCACCCAGGCTTAGGGCACTACCCAAACACTTAAGGTTCAAAAGGTATCCCCCGCAGAAATGGCTGAAAGAAGAAAGAAAGGATTGTGTTACTACTGTGATGCCAAATACTCCCCAGGGCATAAATGCAAGGAACCCAAATTCTTTCAAATTGATGCTACTAATCACAGTTCATCTGAGGAAGCCCCACCCTTTGAGGGACCAGAGGAGGAAGATGAGGACAACCCGCAAGACAATGAGCCCCAGATACACCAAAATAACTAGTGATCTCGCTCCATGCTTTGGCAGGCATTTCTTCTCCCCAAACTCTCAAAATCAGAGGTTTTATTAAACATCGCCCTGTAGTAATATTGATTGATAGTGGCAGCACACATAACTTTATCCATCAGTGAGTCGCAGAAGCTGTGCATTGTTTTGATAGAGCAGTCTCTAATTTCCAGGTCCAGATTGTTGATGGGGTGACAATGAAATGTGAAGGCCACTGTGAAAATATCAAACTTCAGATGGGAGATTACCACCTAAAGACCCACATGTTTGCCATCAACATGGGTGGGTGTGACATCGTCTTGGGTATTGAATGGCTCTACACACTCAGCCCAATCAAAATGGATTTCTGGGAGTTATATATGAGCTTTAAGCAGAAGGACCACACGCATACCCTCCGCAGACTCCAGGGAGGTGCTCCTATCATCAGCTCGCATCAGATGGAAAAGTTGTTAAAAAAGGGCCACCATGGAGTTATCGCCCAATAAAATGCCATCCAGGCCTTTGAGCCCATTACTCTTCATATTCATCTTGAGATGCAACAGGTCTTAAACAGCCACCCACAGGTCTTTGACAAACCTCATGAGTTTCCACCCTCCAAAGAGGAACATGACCATAGCATCACTTTGGTCCCAAGGGCACAACCACCGAATGTGTGCCCATATAGATACCCTTTTGCCCAAAAGAATGAAATTGAAAAAATCATCAAGGAACTCCTAGAAGCTGGTGTCATTCGTCCTAGCATTAGTCCTTATTTATCACCTGTGGTCATGGTGCTCAAGAAAGATGGGGAATGGCACATGTGCGAGACTTCAGGGCCCTCAACAAGCTTACGGTCAAAGATAAATTCCCCATTCCAGTTGTCGATGATTTGCTGGATCAACTAAATGAGGCTCAATTGTTTACTAAGCTAGATCTTCACTCAGGCTATCACCAAATACGCATGAAAGAAGTAGACATTCTGAAGACTGCTTTCCAAACTCATAAAGGCCATTATGAATTCCTGGTCATGCCATTTGGTCTCTGTAATGCCCCATCCACTTTTCAGAGCCTCATGAATCACCTGCTCAAACCATATCTCAGAAAATTTGTCCCTATTTTCTTTGATGGCATTCTCATCTACAGCCTCACCTGGGAAAAACATCTTCAACATGTAGACCTGCTCTTGCAACTGCTCCGGAAGCATAAATTATTTGTCAAATTGTCCAAGTGCTCTTTTGGCATGAAATAAGTCGAGTACTTGGGCCACATTGTGGGGCGTGAAGGTGTTAGGGTGGATCCCAAAAAGATCTAAACAATGCAGGATTGGCCCCAACCAAAGACCTTTTAGAGTTTGAGAGGATTCTTGGGTCTCATCGGCTACTATCGCAAATTTGTCCGCAATTATGGTCGCATTGCTAGACCCCTCACTCACCTTCTCAAGAAAAACTCATTCCTCTGGACTGATGAAGCACAACAGGAGTTTATAGCTCTTAAACAGGCCATGTGTTCCATTGTCGTATTGGCACTACCCGACTTCACCAAGTCTTTTGTGATTGAATGTGATGCTTCAGGTACGGGTATTGGGGTTGTCTTAATGCAGGGAGGTCGACCCTTGGCCTTCACCAGCCAACAACTCAGTGGGAAACATCTGGGACAATCTACCTATGAGAAGGAGATGATGCCATCATACATGCAGTGGATACCTGGCGACCATACTTATTGGGGTGGCATTTCCAAATCCGCACAAACCATCAAAGCCTTAAATTTTTTTGGAGCAACGGTTATCCTCGCCACAACAAAATAAATGGTAGCCAAAATGTTGGGATATGATTATGAGATGATTTACAAGAAAGTCGCGAAAATGTAGTAGCGGATACTTTATCACGCCAATTTGAGGAGGACAACACCCTGCTAGCAATCTCTCTTCCCATTCCAGATTGGATTGAAGAAGCTCGCAAGGAATGGTTTTCACATCTTTCGCTCTCCCAAATCATTAATAACTTGCGAGCAAATCCTAATTCCACAGCGGGCTACTCTTGGAAGGATGAGATTCTTCGCTACAAGGACAGAGTAGTGATATCACCAACATCCACCCACAAAACGCGCATTTTGGCAGAGTTGCACTCATCTCCCACTGCAAGCCATGCAGGCTTTCAGAAGACTTATTCTCGCACTCGTCGTTCCTTCTTTTGGACAAGCATGAAAACAAACGTTCTTACTTTTGTAGCTGAATGTGATGTGTGTCAGCACCACAAAGGAGAAACAGTCAAGTCCCCAGGCACTTTACAACCATTGCCCATCCCTGCCTCAATCTGGACGAATGTTTCTATGGATTTCATTACTAGTCTTCTGAAGTTAGGCAACAAGTCAGTCATCATGGTGGTTGTGGACAAACTTCTAAGTATGCTCATTTTTGCGCGCTACCCCACCCTTTTACACCCACTTTGGTGGCTCAATCTTTCATGGACCAGATCTTCAAATTGCATGGCATGCCCACTTCCATTGTGTCTGACTGTGACCCGACCTTCACCAGTAACTTTTGGCAGGAAATTTCAAGCTACAAGGCACCCAACTACAACTAAGTACTTCCTATCATCTCCAAATTGATGGTCAAACTCACGCCGCCAACAAATGTCTGGAGACCTACCTCAGGTGCTTCACTTCAGAAAAGCAACATCAATGGGTACAATGGTTACCTTTAGCTGAATGGTGGTATAATACTAACTATCATGCCGCCACCAAGATGACTCCTTATGAAGCAGTTTATGGTTAACTTCCCCCTTCACCTACTTATATCTCGGGATGCTCTAAAGTGCAAGCAGTGGATCAACTCCTACGGAACCATGCAACCATGCCAACCCGTCTCAAAGATAATCTCCATCAAGCCCAAAATCGCATGAAGCAACAGGCAGACCAACATTGTTCGTAGCACACGTTTCAAGAAGGGGATCAGGTATTCTCGAGGCTACAACCATACAAGCAAACATCCCTCAAAGAGAAGGGATGTTAGAAATTATCTCCAAAATTCTATGGAGCTTATCAAATACTTCAGCGCATTGGCGAAGTCGCCTACAAGCTAGCCTTGCCACCCACTGCAAAAATCCATCCCATCTTCCATGTATCATGCCTCAAGAAAGTGGTGGGGGACAATTGCAGAATTCAAACCAGTCTACCTGAATTGGATGAAGAAGGTTCAATCTGGCTCCAACCTGAACAGGTCCTTGCTAAGCGAGAACGACATCTGCGCGGCTGTACGATCAAGGAAGTCCTCGTCAAGTGGAAAGAAACCTCTCCGAAATATGCGACCACGGAACCAGCCACTATTCTTCAGCAGTTTCCACAGCTTCAGCCATGAGGACAACGTTGTTTTTATGGGGGAGGGCATGTTAGGGTCCAACCCTAATCCCCTTATTTATGTAATAGGGTCAAGTCATAGTTAGAGTTAGTTAAAGAGTCAATAAAGCCCATATTAATAATTGTAAGTGGTTGACCCGCATTTAAAGAAAGGGACCACAATTAGTTGCAAACGGGCCATGGTATTAAATAGATGGTATTAAGAGAACCATGGTACTGACCCATGGTATTGCATGTATGAATCCTATATAAAGGATAGAGACTCCCCATTGAGGAACGTCGTGTCATATTTTGTAATTGAGCCTTGCTCTATTGGAGGTTACCCCCTCGAAGAGGCAAGTGAACATTGCTTTCATCTCTGAATAACACAATACATGCTGTTATTTCTCATTTTGCTCTGTGTTCTGGGTTGTATTTCTTCGTATATTCGGTATTTTGGCATCTTCTCGCAGGTCAAGAGCATAACACACTCCCTCTTAACTAGGGAGGTATTTATAATCCATACATGGCACTTGGACATTTTGAATCTGAAGAATTCTCATAAGAAGAGTTAGATTGGTAACCATTTGTATAGCATCATATCATCCAACATTGTCACATGGCAAGGCCTTGACTAACAATTCTATCTCTCCACAAGATCAGAGCACAATGTTGGCGAGACCAATGATTTATAGACACCCTTATCATTGTCTCTCAGGGAACATACCCCACCCGGGTTCTCTCAGAGTATGTTCCACTAGGACTATTCTTATCTTGGATTCCCAGTCCTCAAAGAATATCGATCCTCTATGACTACTCTTATCTCGGATGCCCTACCACATCCTCAAAGAGTATCAGATGCCATATGATATTCAATCCTCCATTCTATCTTCTCAGGTGAAGACAAGAACGATGTGTCTATCACTACCTCTTAATTAGGGAGGATATGCCCATTCCAGTGACGGAAAGTATCCATTCCTATAAAAGGAATGTACCCAAGCTCCCTCTTAATCAAAGACTTGACCAAACTCCCTCTTGACCAAGGACTTGCTTCCAACATCTCTTTAGGTGAAAATCATGGGACAGCAAGCTGCTTGAAGAGCTACTCCTTTCGATGTCATGAACTTCTTTTTCTTTATTCAGGAGTCTTCATCTTTTTGAGTCTTCATGAATCATGTCAGTCATGTCATCCTTTCTTTCATTGGAAAGTGATCCATTAGTCCATATTTGGCCTTTCCTTCAGGATCTTTCATCCTACCACATGAGTGTTAGTTGTAGATGACATCTATAGCTCTTCCTTTGGTAGCCCTGCATTAGCTCATCCAAATAGTGTTGAAAAATAGAAAATGATCATTAAATCAAAAATACCTTTGTGATGGTCTTCCATCATGATATCTCCTTGTTTGCATCAACATCCTACATATATATTGACACATCTCCACAAAGATATACAACGTCAAGGGTCTCTTTCTTTTTCAGACTTTATCAGGATCTTCATATCTTCCACATGGAGATATCATAGTCAAATCTTATAGTCCTTGGATGTTGATTGCCTTCTCCATAGTTGCATAGTTCATGATCTCTTTCTTTCTTTATTCACACATTTCCTCCGAGGAACTTCCAATCATAGTTCCTTCGACTTTGTCAATCACCTCATATTTAATATGAGGACATATTATGTTGATTTCATCTGGTCAATGTGTGAACCATGCCTTTATGCATCCTTTCACAGGAGGAGATTCTTTCTTTTGATCATGCTCTTGAGGTAGAGCACTCATTCATGATATCTGCAACCATATGACATGACTCTATTTTATCAAGTTCAAGCATACATACCTCATCTCTTTCTTTTGGTCATATAGACTTCCTTTGGCAACTTCCTTGATTGAAAGAACTTCAATCCATCGACCTGCTTCACTTCTTTTAACATCATACCATCATCCCATGAATCCCATACAAGATGGAATTCCCGGTGAGATACTTGCTTCTTCCAGAAGGTAAACTTTACAATGAAGATTCCAATGGATTATCTTGATCATCATCTTGCAAATGCTCCTTTTGAATGATGTATAATGAGCTCTATACTATATGATTTTCTTTTTCCCATAAGTACTACTTATGCTTCTAATGAGGTTACCAAGAGCTACATCCTTCTATAGGTGACAGCCATAAACCTCTATTTCAGCTATTTTCATGCTTCTTTATGATGATGTCACGAGCTATTGCTATCAATCATATGCTTATATGATGCCATCTCCTAACATGATGCATCCTATCATGCTTCTAATGATTCCTACCGTGATAGTTATATTTTACAACAGAAAACTTGAAAAGAACTAGGTGAGGAACACTATCTCTCATAGTAGAGATCTTTTACTTCCTCCTTGAATTTCTTTTTTTTAACTTTTTCCACTTCTTCAGTGATATGGGCTTCTTCCCTTCCTCTTTTGTTGTTGTCCTTCTTGAGTTGTGCACAATCTCTCTTGTAGTGCCCATATTCATGACAACCATAGCGTTGAACCTTCGACATGTTCTTTTTTTTTTTAGGACCAAGCTTCCCAAACTTCCCTTTTCTTCTAGCCATGGCAGCAAATGCTTAAGCTTGCTCACTTGATCCTACATCGATTTTTGCCTTTCGCTTGTTTCTTTGATTTTGCACAATGACCATAGTTCATTAAATGGAGTAACTTCCTTCTTCCCATAGATGCTTGATGTGAAGTTGCCCCATTCCCTTGGTAGTGCATTGAGCACTATGGCAGTGATTTCCTTGTCAGAGATTATTTCTCCCAACTCTTGGAGTTGGTCTCTTATTTTTGACACCCTTGGGCTTCTTCCCTTCCTCTTTCGTTGTTGTCCTTCTTGAGTTGTGCACAATCTCTCTTGTAGTGCCCATATTCATGACAACCATAGCATTGAACCTTCGACATGTTCTTTTTTTTTTTTTAGGACCAAGCTTCCCTTTTCTTCTAGCCATGGCAGCAAATGCTTGAGCTTGCTCGCTTGATCCTACATTGATTTTTGCCTTTCGCTTGTTTCTTTTATTTTGCACAATGACCATAGTTCATTAAATGGAGTAGCTTCCTTCTTCCCATAGATGCTTGATGTGAAGTTGCCCCATTCCCTTGGTAGTGCATTGAGCACTATGGCAGTCATTTCCTTGTCAGAGATTATTTCTCCCAACTCTTGGAGTTGGTCTCTTATTTTTGACACCCTCATAAAGTATGAGGCTATTCTTTCTTCTTTCAATATCTTCACCTTGTAGAACTTGAGCTTTTTCTTTCAACGGTTCGACAATTAAACCTTAACATGACCGACGACTTCATTTTCTATAAGGATCAAATCTATCCTCTTCTTTCATGCAAGAAAATTTTGACAACCCAACCAATTTGTTGCTTTCCTTGCAAAATGAAGTCATCTTGATAGATAAATATAACTAAAAAGATACTTACTTGTCAAGTGAAGATACACCTAGATGATGAAATCTTCAGCTTGATGCCTTCTTGATTTTGATGATGATGTAGATAATAGAAGATGTCTTCCTTCAAAAGTGTTCCTTGGCTCACAGGGAGATCACATTGATTCCTTGATGATGACAATGCTTTTTCCTGCTTTTCTTCCTTCAAGTCAACGCTAGTCAAACTTGTTTCACAACCTCAAATTTCCAGTCCTCCTTTAGAATTTCAGCGTGTTGTAGGAGGTCTGCAATTTCGACCTTTTCTGTAAAAACCCTAGGTCAGACATGTGACTGGAATATGGATAGATTTTCCTCTTTTAACTTTCCTTGACCTTAATTCCTTCTCTTGACAATTCGGCTTGCTAAATAGTCCTTCTTTGAAACAAACTTTGGCTCCTTTAAGTGACTGCAATTTTCGGCTTTCACTATTGCAAATGATGCCCTAACCTTCGCATGTGTCGAGGAGAATTAGCCCAAAACAGATCAGAAAATGCTTCGCTCTTCTTTATTCTTCCTTTGTTGGGTATTAGATTCTTTTCTCTTCCTTGATCAAACTCTTCTTGATGATTTATGCTCTTGATGTATCCAAGATGATTTCTTCATACTTCAGCCCCTTAAGTATCCTTCTTTGTGATGCCCTTCCTTGATGTAATAACCTTAGCTCTGATACCATTTTGAGAAATCTAAAGCAGCTAGATTAGATGATTTCTCTAGTATCCTTCTTTGTGATGCCCTTCCTTGATGTAATCACCTTAGCTCTGATACCATGTTGAGAAATATAGGGCAACTAGATTAGGTGATTTCTCTTACTTTGATAACTGCCTGTGATGTATTTTTTACTTGATTAACTTTTTCTTTCCTTTATTATCATTAGTATTCTTTATCATCAAATAGCTACCAAATCATAAAGAACAGTGAGACAATAGGACACAAGATGTATGCAATCATCCAGGGCCAAAATCTCTCCAACTGAGAGGCTTCAACTGACGAATTCAAAGACCTATAAACCTTGACCAAGACCCTCCAACACTAAGTCAACTTTTTCCTTCCTGAAGGCCTTCTAGCAACAAACTTCAACCTTCCAGCGACTTCTCCAACAAACTTTGACCCCAGCAACAATTTTTGCAACTTCGACCTTGATGCAACTTCATCAGCTATGACCTAGCAGCTTCAACCTAGAAGCAACCTCACAACTTCGACCTAGAAGCAGCTTTATAGCTTCGACCTTGCAGCTTCACAACTTCGACCTTGCAGCTTCACCGCTTCAACCTTGCAGCTTCACAACTTCGATGCAACTTTAGAATTTCTTCTTGCTTAGTGTTGAGAAATCTATAGGGCAATGATTACAATGATTTCTCTTTACTGATAATGTCCTTTTACTTATTAGCGTTGTTACTTATTATTGTGTGTGTGTACCATCAAATAACTACCAAAAACAAGAAGAACAAGAACACAGAATATAGGTTGCAAGCCAAGGCCAAAACCTCTCCACCTGAGCGGAAAACCCACAAACCTCTTCTCTTCCTTATAGACTCTTCAATTGATGAATTCCAAGAACTTAAGACTGAACCCAATACCCTCCAAGTCCAAGACCAAAACTCTCTGGATGATGTGCTAACCTTGATCTAGTCAAACCTAGTCAAATCTCTTCTAGTAGCACTTCTTCGACCTCTACATAGAGAATTTTGGCCTCCATTGCAGATCTGAAATTTTGGCCCCCCAATAGTTGTTGTTGCCAAACGTGTGAGCTTTGATCTACCTTTTGAGCCTTCTTTTGACCTTCGCTTGCCTTTCCCTGACTTCTGGAGCTTGAGGATAACCCTTGGTGACCTTCGCTTGACCTTCATGCCTATTTTTCTCCATAATTGAGCTTGTAGATAGAAACCCTAGATCTGTTGCAGAAACCCTAGTCCTCCTTAGCACGTGAGAGAGAGAAATAGCCCGAACAAAAGTCTCCTTCATCCTCTTCCTTCTTTGCTACTTTTTCTTCCTCCTTCACTAGAATGAGTGATGGATGAATGTCTCAAGGAGGTCGAGTTTCCTCCTATATATAGGCTCTTCAAGTGGACGCGACTCTTCCTTTTAGGTCAACTTGCCAGCTGCTAGGCCGACTTGGTCTTGGAGGGTATTTTGACTCTATAGATGACAAAAATATTTTTCAACAAGTTACAATGTGCCCGAAGGGGTCTTCAACTTATGACAAAGACTCTTTTGACTTCATAACCTAAGACAAACCCTAGAAGCACTCAAATGGGTGCTTGACCTATAAAATAAAAGACCTTGAGCATGAAACTCATGCTATGCTACAAAATCAATAATAATAATTTTTCTTTCATTTTGAATCAAAAGTACATTTCATATTTATGAAGACCAAACCTAGTTACACATTTTTCAACACTCCCTCTTAACTAGGGAGGTATTCATAAATGGTACATGGGCATTCTCAATCTAAAGAGATCTCATAAGAAGAGTCGGATTGGCAACTGTTGACACCTAATCCTCACGATTGGGTGAATTTATGTAAATAATTAAATTAGGAATGTGAACAGTCATCAGGAGATGAACTGAACAGTCACACCCTTTTGTATATAACAATAACATACCTGATGGAATAAGATGAATCAGTTTTTCTGCCTAATGGAGTTACTGCCTGGCCTGACATGGTATCAAAGCCAGCTCCTTGTTTTAGCTCTTATGCTCCTGTAACTCCTTTGTTTGCCATATCCCCTCTGTCCTGACATAACGCGCTACCTCTGCGATATTCCTTTCCAGCACTGCCTCTGTCCATAACGCATTTGTCCATATTCCAAAAAAAGACTGTTGCGATATGTCCATAACGCTCTCTGCTCTGTCCATAACGCATCTGTCCATATTCCAAAAAAAAACTGTTGCAATCTCACTATCCACTGCCCATTTTTTTACTACACCTCATTATTGAATGCTAGTGACATTATTGTATGTTGTTCTGACATTATTGAACGTTGTTTTGACATTATTGACAACATTGTGTGTTCATTCCATCTCAAACGTAAACGTTGTGTGTTCATTCCATCTCAAATGTGAACGCTGCTCTTTTCATTCCATTGAAACGCTGTATACCCTTACGCCCCGCTTGTCTGTCAGTCGCACCATTAAGTTGCAAATCACGCCATTATGTTGGGAGCTGGAAGACTCGACATCATGCCATGTCGGTTTTCTGCGATGTGACTATTCACCTGAACAATTTGTCTACCGGGCGTTTGTCTCAGGCCAGGAGATGTGATGTTTATATATGAGTTGCGGTCTACGAGCTCTGGCCAGAACCGAGACCTCGTTCTAAGTGGTGGTGCTGCCCAGACGAGTACTCTTGAATAGTATTGAAATTTAAGTTATGACAGTATGTGCGTGTGTGTATTTTTTGTCAGTTATTTAATCGCCGGATCTTCTCATGGCTTCTTTGGTTCCCTGCGAGCATCTCTTATTTTTTTTTCAATCAGAGTTCTAGGAGCCGAGCAGAATCACTGCTTCTTTACATTTTATTATTTTGTTTCAAATTCTTCCTCGAAGCCCTCGAATTTTAGATGGAAAGCGAGTCTGAAATGCGCTGGTAGTTTATCCCCTCGCCTTCATTCAGTCGACTACATGCACTGGTCGGTGGCAAATGCCATTGTGCGAAAAAATAAAAATAAAATAAAATAAAAAAAAGAGATTCCTTTGAAGAGAACACATCAAATTTTTCTTCAGGATTATTGTGAATCTGAATCTTGGCTACCATAGTACTGTTTTCATAAAGTTGTTTTCAAAGTGACTAACATACTTAACGCTCTTGCGTTTGACTGTGTTTAATATATTGTCTGAGGCAAGAATACATTTTGATATCATAATCAATTTTCTTTTAGCAGCAGAAGTTTTTTTTCTCCACAAAAGCACATTTTTTGCCAGCAAAAGTATTTTTACAGCTCTCGGATTTTACAATGCATTCAATATATCTATGGTGGGAATAGTTCTCACTGGCAAGGAGAACTATCCTGAATGGTCTCGGATGATAAAACACACCCTCATTTTCAATGAGTTGTGGAAAGGAGTGTGTGTCGGAGAAGGAGATAATGATCCAGTACAGCCTACCTCAGACAAAGAACTCGTCATTTGGGAAAACAAGAACAGCAAAGCTTATGCATTAATCGTAGCATCTGTAAATGAAGAGGTGAGTCGCCATATTTCGTCATATTCAACTGCCTTTGAAGCCTTACAAAAGCTTAAAGAACTTTATGACTCACATTTTTCACTTGAAGTTGTTCAACTCATGATTAACCTGTTCACTCTTGAACTGCAAAATAATGATCCTCTTGCTCTTGCATCTGAAGTAAAGTCTATAATGCATGATATCAAATCTACTAAGGTTGAATTGGATATTCCTCTTATCGCTTTTCTCAAGGAACTTTATCCTACTTACCCCAATTATCTTGAGTCATTGCAAGCAAACGAAAATCTCAAAGATATAACCTTTGAATCTCTTGTGGAAAAGTTTGCTGAAAGAGAGAGATTTTGGAAAGAAGACAGCCCCTGAATCTTCTAAAGATACTGCCTGCCTTGCTCATAAAGAAAAGCATCCTGCTCAAGATTCTATAAGAGGAAGAGGTGGACGAAGAGGAAGAGGAAGATATTTCAGAGGCAGGGGGGGCAAACATTCTCAAGGAGAAAAGGTAGATTTGCACTGCATTCGCTACAAAAGAAATGGATCACATGACGCCTCTACATGCAAGCTACCATGGGACCAAATTGAATAGAAAAGAAACCAATAGAAGGGTAAAACTGATGATACAGACAAAGGTAAAGCACCTAAATCCGCTCACTATGTTGAGGCACAATGTAACATTGGAGTAAATGAAAATTTGTTTAATGCTTCACTTGCTTCATGGAAGAACGATTGGTTGCTTGATTCAGGAGCAACCTACCACATGACTCATAGAAAATATTTTTTTGAAGATTTCACTGACAATGTTGATGGAGCAGTATACTTTGCAGATCAATCAAAAATCAAGCCATTAGGGCTTGGCATAATCAGGCTTAAACTGCATGGTCTTCCATACTTTCTTCTGGATCATGTTCTATATCTCCCACAGCTCAAGAGAAACCTGCTATCCTTAGTCCACATCCGCCAGCAAAGTCACTCCATTCATATGTTTGATGGCAAGCTTGAGGTAAGAAAAGCATCTGACCACTCACTTGTCATGAGGGGAATAGGAGAAGAAAGGCTTCTCAAATTGCAAGGAACATCTGCTCATGCACATCATTTCTCATACAATTCTCATCATGAAGAAGGTACACTTCCATCAAGTTTATTATGGCATGCTAGATTTGGACATTTGAACT